>JAXCMG010000054.1:3580174-3595752 GCA_034642415.1 Podarcis siculus | reverse complement strand
AGGTCCGCGAAGCCTGTCCTGGACCTCTTCTGAAGGCAGGCGGGGGGCAAAAGTCTTTGTCCCCCCTGCCTGCCTTCCCAGGGGCTTTTAAATCGCCCCGGACAGCGGAGAAGTCCTCCGCTGTCCCGGGCGATTTTAAAATGCCGCCCGCCAGAAGAGGTCGGGGGAAGGCGGTTTCCATAGGAACGCATTGATTTTCAATGCATTCCTATGGAAAACTGTGCATCGCAAGACGAAAAACTCGCAAGACGAAGAGACTTGCGGAACGAATTAATTTCGTCTTGCGAGGCACCACTGTACTTTATTATTTATACTCTATGTTTTAAAATATACTGGCAACTGTTTAAAATCTCCGCCTCCCAAATATAAGTGATACACGACTTGCCTAAATAAATAAAATAACAAGAGACTTTTAATCATCAGTGGGTTTTACATTTATGCCAATTGCAAAATATAAGTTTGTTAACAGTAACTGCATCTATGCCTCAACCAGCAAAGTACTGTTTGCCCCTCTGCAGCCTCCTGTGCCCACCAAGATCTGTTTGAGGGTCCCACAACCCTCAAGAACAGACTGGGGGCTCCCAGAAAGGGGAACTGGCAACAATCCTTTCCTTCCCTTCTGCACATTAGCAGATGTCTCAGTGGAGCAACTGCAAAAGATGCCCCAACTGGATTCCACACATAGGCCATTCTCACACATTGTTAATCCATAATCTAGCCCAGATAAATATTGCAGGTTCTCCATTCCAACTGATTTTGGCCACTGATATTAGCACTAGAATGGTCTTCCACTCTACTACACACTAGAGTGTTCTTCCTTCAGCATGGTCTCCATAATTTACCAAACTGAATTTCATTGTCTTAACTCTACGTATCAACATAAAACTATCAACATAAAAAGATGACAAACAACATGATACATCTTCATAAGGCAATTTCAAGAAGATGACTAAAAACAATGATTTCAACAGACTGCCCAAGCTCATGGGGCCACCATGCAATTGGCTACGAAAAGCTATTTTTCTTTGTCATTTGCTATGGGGCGTCATAGGTGTGGCCCATAGCCTGTGTTTTCAAACTGTATACCAACATCTTTGTACACAACCTTTGTCAGAATTTAAGGGGACTGCTTCTAAGACTTATAAGCTTCTCATCAATGTGTCCATGTGGTCTATAGTGGCATTGAAATATGCAAAGGAAGAAGATCTCAGGATAAAAATAGATGATTCCAATTTAGAATGTTTGTAGACCCACCTGCCCCTGAAATCTATTTCTGCTAAAATTAAGAAGGCAGTTCTCAATATTGTATTTCATTGGCACCAGATCCTGGTGAAACATCATAGTATTAATCCAAATTTATTTCCATTGTGCTTGGGGGTTGTGGGTGGAACTGTACATATGTTAAGCATTACAATGATATTTTTCTACAATTTCGGGCAACACTCCTAAACCCAGATCCTCGTTTCCCACTACAGTACTGTCAAAAGTTAGTGAGTTAGATTTTTCTGTGTAACACAAGGGATTTGTTGCTTTATTGCTGGCAATAGTACAGGCACAGATAGCACGCCACTGGAAATGCAAAATAGGGTTGTGAAAGAAAGGATGGTTGGACAGGATCTGGTCTGTGGCACTCTCAGAAAAGCTCACTTATCATAGTAGACTGGTCCACAGCACTTCAAAACAGGATTGTTTTGAATCAATTTGGTTTCTGTTTTTATGTTGTGTTGACAGAAAGTCAACTGTCAGGTCCCCAGTTACTCAGGTATCACTTTGGAGAGAGCTAATTCTTCCACATGATGCTAAGCTTAAAACAATAAGCTACCATCTACTTGCTCATATTAATCATTCCCTCTACATCATCTTGTATTCAATTACAGAAAATGTGTATTCTGCTTTTCTCTCTGTGTTGCGTTTTTACTTTTTTATCACTCTGGCTACTTATTTTTTATATTACTCTTGAACTGTATATGTTCAATAAAAACATTAGGGTGAAAATTATATACTTCCCAATAAAAAGGTAAAAATAAAGTACCCCTGGACAGTTAAGTCCAGTCAAAGGCGACTATGGAGTTGTGGCACTCATTTCACTTTCAGGCCAAGGGAGCCAGAGTTTGTCCACAGACAGTTTTCCGGATCATGTGGCCAGCATGACTAAACCACTTATGGTGCAACAGAACACGGTGATGGAAACCAGAGCGCACAGAAACATCATTTACCTTCCCGCCGCAGAAGTACCTATTTATCTACTTGCACTGGTGTGCTTTCGAACTGCTAGGTTGGCAGGAGCTGGGACAGAGCAACAGGAGCTCACCCCATTGCAGGGATTTGAACCACCGACCTTCTGATCAGCAAGCCCAAGAGGCTCAGTGGTTTAGACCACAGGACTACCAGCATCCCTACTGCTCAACTACAAAGGTGTCAACTAAGAGGTTAACAGTAAAAATTAAAACCATAATATATAAAAGTGAGACATAAACATGAAATAAAAAATGGCTACTGGCCAGTATAGAAATGTAATAAGAAAGTAAGTAAATGGCTTGTGCACCATACACTAAAAGATTATCCTAACTACAGGTCTCTGTGGTCTCTAAGAATGACTGAGAAGAACACTCTCCTGACTGACAACGTCATCTGTGTGCCAAATGCAAACAAAGAACTGCACTGAGCTACTTTGATGACTGCTTCACATCTAAACTTCCTCAAGATATTTTGAGCTGTAGATGACAGTCAATAAAAGTCTCTACTTGTCAAGAGTACATAACTTGCAATAGAGTCTAATAATATACACCACTGTGTTGTGTGAACCCAGCAACTACTGACATAATTGTTGTATGTGCTCTCTGCCATAATTGGAACTAAAGTAGTTTATCCTTAGAATGAATGGCTTAGAGACTGGAGTGTTTCAACAAAAGACAGATCTCGACAGAAATTTCTCACTCTGGATCAACCAGCATATCCACATTTTATTTAAATTAAAGGCAGCTGGAAGGTTTTATGAAGCAAGGATAAAAATAGGCATCTATCCAGTTGACAGAGGGATACCCCTGCCAAACTGTTTCCCTTGTGAAACAATCAGCTGCTTGGCGGTACTTGATCCATTCTCAAGAAAATTTTAAAAAAGGTTATGGAAAATGCATCTTGCATACAAGTGCCAAAATGAAGAAAACTCCCTAAACTAGTTAAATATCTCATTTTATATAAAACTAAATTATATATGCCTGAGGAGAGAGAAGGATTGTACTATGTTTAGCACAATCAACCAGGATGTAGGATTAATAGCTTTTATTGCAATGTTTTTGGAAAGGTGGAGGGTAAAGAGGAATAATTAGATCCTTGTATCTCATCTACAGTGGTACCTCAGGTTACATTCACTTCAGGTTACACAGTCCGCTAACCCAGAAATAGTGCTTCAGGTTAAGAACTTTGCTTCAGGATAAGAACAGAAATTGGGCTCCAGCGGCGCAGCAGCAGCAGGAGGCCCCATTAGTTAAAGTGGTGCTTCAGGTTAAGAACAGTTTCAGGTTAAGAACAGATCTCCAGAACGAATTAAGTACTTAACCCGAGGTACCACTGTATTTGTAATAGAGAGAATATGCATTAATACATAGGCAAAGCCACTTGCTGCTAAGAACAACTTTTCAAAAGCAAAATTTTTCAGAGTGGCCTTTCCTCTGTTTCTCTGCATCCTATTATGATGCTCTGAACTTCATATTTTGAAGAGTTATTGCATCTTATAGTCAAACACTATTAAAAGGTAAGCAGGATTATTCTGGTTAGGACAGGACAGACAAGACAGCTTTCACACTCATGTGCCCCTGTCCTCCCAGTGCAAATGGCTTAGATTTTTATGAGAAGTCAAACACTTTAGCAACAGTACAGTCACACATATTTTAAGTCCGTCCCATTTAGGGTCCGTTTCGTTGAATGTCTGCGGCAAACCCGGAAGTACCGAAACAGGTTACTTCCGGGTTTGCCGCTCACGCACAAGCTCTAAATCATGCTTCGCGCATTCGCAGAGCGACGCTTTGCCGAGCAACCCTTTCGTTGAGCGTCCAGGGCTCTGGAATGGATCCCAGAGGCAAAAGGAAGTACGACTGTATGCGCAGCATGTGCAAGGTTGTAAATGGAAGCAGTTCAAGACTAACAAGAGGAGATATAGTAAGATAAGTGGATTTCCTTAGATTTATTTGAATCAGACGGTCTATGGGCAAGAGTAGCTTTCACCATAACAAAACAAAACCACTCCATAGTTACGTAGAGAAAAACCTGAATATACAAAATACTAAAACCTAAGCAGCAAAATAATAAAACAATGTAACAAACATGAAATAAAAGTCATAGAAGTGTTTTGCTATTATTAGCATAATGCTGAATCCTTCCTTGAAGCAGATAATGATGACCACAACTTCTAGGATTAGTCAAAATGTTTGAGAAAACACTGTACAGTACTGTACTTTATCTTTGTGGATTTCTGAATGGTAGCGACACATAGTATTCTCATGGAATCAAGTTTTCTTTGATTTTCATCTACAGTATAACTTCCTGCCCTGCAGACACAGAATAGGTTGCATGTGAATTGCCATTTTGTTGCTCCACTTGAGTCATTTATTTTGGTTTCCTCCCTGCTCCCCCCCTACTAAGGTTGCTCCCGCCCCAGTAAAAGCTATTCATTAATGACAGCCATAGTCTCTCATAATTTTACTAGGGCCATAGGTTCTATTTGTTTTGTAGCCTACTTCAATCCTTCAAAATTGAACCAGCCCTCCTACTTTAAGGCTCATGTAAACAAAAGGAACTGTAGTGAGAGATGAGGAAGGGGGTGCAGCATTTGAAACAAGAATTGTTACCTTAGTAAAGAAATGATCAAACACTGATCAATGTTAGTAGCAGACAGACTTGCTCTTAAGTTCTATTCATCTTACAGATACAGTAACATGGCATGGGAGTGGGCAAAGAAGGGAACTGTAGAACAAGAGAGGAGGGTAGGAATGAGGGTGTCCTGGGTGCAAGAGACGGGTTGGGGAAAGGAGGAGGCAGAGAAAAGGGGGCTGAATTTTATAAGGGTGTGTGCACAAAGGGGCCTGCATATAGGAGAGAGGATCAGGAATGGAAATAGGGGTGAACTGTGTGCAAGGGAAAGTTGAGAAAAGCAAGGACGACTTTTTACAAGAGTAATTGCCACCTGAACTTTTCCCTTGGTGAGCACCTGAGCGACAAACTGAAACTAATCTTGCTCCTGGAACCACCAACGTCACGTGCATATCCACCCAAGCACAGCACTGTGTTTAGCTTAGACACATCATGGCAGGGGTAAGGAAACTTTTCAGCTCAAAGGCTGCATTCCCCTCTGGGCAACTTTCCAGGGCCCACATGCCAGCGGTGGGTGGGACTAGAGACAAAAGTGAGTGGAGCAATCAACATGAATTTCAACTTTATGCAGTAGGCTAGTTTCTACACAGATCCCCGCAAGGGACACCTACGTATTCCTGCTTTGCAGGGGGTTGGACTATATGCTCTTCAGGGTCCCTTCCAACTCTACGATTCTATGAGTCTGTAGCATGTCTATGCTGAATTTTTTTGTACTTGCATTGCTTCTTTTATACCTTATATTGTATTACATTACATTACAATTTGAATTCTATGGAATGCAAATTGCAATACATACATTAGAAGAAACAAAAAAGCAATAAAAATGCAATTAAAAATCATAACAGCATCTAGCACAGTGCACTGCAACTGCTACAATAGGCAGAAAAATCATTAAATGGTCCACCGAGACCATCAGCAATTTTCAAGTGGTCCACAATGGGAAAAGGTTTGGCAAACTGCATTATGCTATAAAAGCAATTCACTTTTAAAGTTAAAAAAGCAGCTTTTAAAACAATGCAGGATGGTCTTCTAGTGAGAATGTTTTGTTTTGTTTTTTGTGTTAATAGGCATAATAAAATGTGTACTTAAAGTAAAAAGAAAAAACTGAAAAATGTGACCCAGATAGTTTAATGGTTCTGTGGTTCTCATTCATCATTTTAAAAACATCTCTGACCTAGTTTTATGTTTCTAATATTTGATATGCTTTTGCCAAAGAAACCAGATTACATTTATTTTTTTTTAAACATAAAGACAGTGCAACTGTTTGGAATGCTGAGCCATTACTAGATAATGCTAGCACCTAACATCCTATAGTCCCAGAAGGGATAAACTATAGACTATACCCACAGCAGTCATATACACAACATTTTTAGAAAAATACAAAGGCCCTTGTTCACACATACTAAGCTGCTGTTTGTTTAACAAAGCATGACTGAACAACAAGCAGTCCCACAGGTGATCAAACAAACCATGGCTTTTTTCTCCAAAGCTTTATTTGTTTTCCAGTTGATCGTGCTTTGTAGCTAGATTGCGCACCTGGGTTGGGATGGGCAAACAAACCATTGCTATGGAAGAGTGCCAGGTTTACCAGTAATACCAAACCATAGTTAAAATAAACCAAATTAATAAACCAACAAAAAGCATGGCTTCAGATTGTGGGTTTTAGAATGTCCATATATATGTAGCTCAGCAGGGTTTGGGTAATCAAAAAACTATGGTGTTAGAAACTCAGGTATATAAGCTAATCACCAAATGGGACCTTAAACTTGGGTTACAGTTGTCACAACAGTATGTCTAGAGACCCCCCCCCCCAAGATATTATTATCATAATCATCATCATTTCTATACTACTTTATGTTTTAAAGAAAAAAAATCTCAAAGTTCACATTAAAACATCAAATAAAACAATTCAAAATAAGACAAATTCAAGTTTGAAGGAAAATATTTCAGATCCTTCTCTGTGACATTTTGCTTTTCCCATGTTTATTTACCTACTTAATTTATACAGCTGCCCCATAGCAGAAGTACTCTAGGAAATCAGTGTGGTGTAGTGGTTAGAGTGTCAGATAAGGGCCTGGGAGGCCAGAGTTCAAATCCCCACTCAGTCATGAAGCTCACTGGGTGACCTTGGGCCAGTCACAGCCTCTTAACCTGCCTCACAGGGTCACTGTAGGGATTAACTGAGGAGGTGGTGAACCATGTACTCTTTGGACAAAAAGGTGGGATATAAATGCAATAAAAGGGACCCGGGTGGCACTGTGAGTTAAACCACAGAGCCTAGGACTTGCCAATCAGAAGGTCAGTGGTTCGAATCCCCATGACAGGGTGAGCTCCCGTTGCTCGGTCCCTGCTCCTGCCAACCTAGCAGTTCGAAAGCACATCAAAGTGCAAGTAGATAAATAGGTACCGCTCCGATGGGAAGGTAAACGGCGTTTCCGTGCGCTGCTCTGGTTCGCCAGAAGCGGCTTAGTCATGCTGGCCACATGACCCGGAAGTTGTACACCGGCTCCCTTGGCCAATAAAGCAAGATGAGCGCAGCAACCCCAGAGTCGGTCACGACTGGACCTAATGATCAGGGGTCCCTTTACCTTTACTAAATGCAATAAATAAGCTCTTCTGCTTACCAGCTTAAGAAAGCTGGAGGGGCTAACCAGACAGAGATGTCATTTGCCAACCTGGCATTCCAGAGACCTCCAGGTGGTCACAGTTGGAACTGTGCCAGTCACAAAACATGTCTGACGCCTAACAATTACTGTATAACGCTTGCAGGATAGCAGCAATGGTTTTCTTACTGGATATAAGGATGAAGTACAAGTCTGGAAGGGCAAGCTTGATTTTTAAAAAATATAGAACTAGTGATATTGTGTCACATATGAGTCCAGAGCATGTATTAAACACACACACTCAAATGATGGACTAGCTTCCCCCACACCTACAGAAGTCCTAGATTTTTCTTCTTCAAATAAGCCTAGGTTCTTTCAAAGGAGAGGAGATGACATATGTTAGAAATTGAGAGGCAATGCAAACATGTAGCCTCAATATAAATGGTGAACAAATTGTAGAACAGGAGAGGGGAGAAATGAAGTTTGGAAAGAAAGAAAAAGGCTATTATCAGAATCCTTGCTAAGGTAGTGGTACATACAAGATGGCCTGGAGTCACATGTCACTGGTTCAAATCAGCCCTATTTGCTAACATGTTTTCCAAATGAACACTATCTGCATAGCTCATTTCCACCATAATGTTTGTGTAATGGAAATGACAGGGGATAGTCTGAAAAATAACAAAGCTGCAAAATATTTGACACAGTATCCCAGGGCTGCACCAAATGAAGAACCTGTGCAACAAGGAGAAAGGCTGGGAAAAGAGTGATAAATGGAATGAAAAAAGTGTTAAAAGTAGTGTGGCTAGATAAAGATGAAAACTACAGAAATTTGGTCTGCCTCATACATACAGAAATTATCAATGACGGTATGAGGGTGTAACTCACGAGGAAACCAAGCTAGAGTCACAAGATTAAGATAATGAAACATCTATCTGATGACAGAAAGAACTTCTGTAAAATAACTTTGGTTGCTCATAATAGATCAAATGGTTTTAAGATACCACTTGAAAAGAAACAAACAACATCTTAAACAATAACACACTGATTATGGCATCAGCTTTTGTGGACCGCAGTCCACTTAATCAGATGCACTGAGTGTAATACAACCATAGTACGCATACACGCATATGGATGGAAGTGGAGTTACAGGGGAAGTGTAATGGAAAAGTACAGTGACCAAAATGGCAGTTTGGGGGATAACAAAAACACTCTGGGCATTGGCAAATTAATCCTCATTTGGTGGACACAGATCTGTAATTCGAATTCAAGCCACAGGTTACAAAACTGAATTGCCTGACAAAATATGATTTCACACTGGAGTTTCCCTATGATGTTTCCTTGTTCTAATGATAGCCACCTTAAAGTCTGCTGAATAAAGTCTCCTATTATGTCTTCCTACTGGTTTCTGCATATTGCCATTTCTGATATCATGTTTGTCTGCTTATTCTTTAATACAGAGATTGATCAATTGTAGGATGCAGAAGGGCATTGCTGGCAGATGATGGCATTTGATATCAAAAATTTAAATTTATAAAATCCTTACCTTAAATTTTTAAAAAATGTAAGTGATGTACAAAACAATATAAAAAACAAGCAACATATCACATAGGGAGAGGAGCAGGTAAATGAACCCATGATAATGTGGCTGATATTATTAGACTCTGTAACAGTGCTGCCTGGGTAGATATGGGGACAAAGCTGGCATGTGGTTTTTTGCAGTGTCTGGTTCTTGCATTTATGGCTTTTTTTTACCTGGCCTCCTATTGCTGGTTTGTAACTGTACTGGTCTATTACCCAAGGTCTGCAAGATAGGAGTGTCATAAGAACAAGCCATGGCAACATTTTCTAGGCCTCTACAAATGTAAACCAAACAATATATCTACATACCAAAAAAAAAAAGCATGCAGAGGAGTGTTTTGAAAATGTGTCACGTGCAGAAATCAACAAGCATCCAAAATATTGTTTCCCAAAGCATGATCCAATCACGTTCCTCTTTCTCAATAGGGAATAACCTTCCTGAAGATATTATCATAATTAATGATGGAGACAATGGAAGATAAAATCTTTCCAGTTCTCAAATCAGGGATTTATCAAACTCCAGGTATCCAGAGGAAATAGCAGAACTAACTATGGCCTAAAGCCAGGACAGGTTGACAAAAAAATGAAAACAAAAACTAGGACTGAGTTTATACACAGCTGCTGATAAAAATGAGTAGTGAAAATAATCCAAAAGGTTTTCATTTAGCATTAAAAACGGTAAAATAAATGGTATGAGTTGGATGTGTCTAACCCTGAGCCTGACACATCAATGGGCATTAAGTCCCTAAAACCAAATGGTGGTGTGCCTCTAGAATATTAAAAAGCAATAAAGTAAGCGCAAATAATATCATTTAAGAGTGTTTTATACACAGGCAACCCCCCCCCCATTTGTGCATAAGCCCAACCCCCATTCCAGCCTCTTTGAGGTCGAAAAGGACTCATGTGTCAGCGGTTGCACATCAATCAAACGTGCACAGAATGGTTGCTGCCCATATGGGGGGGGGGGGACAATGGAGGAGACAATGGAAAATAAACTATTTCCAGTTCTCAAGTCAGGGATTGATCAAACTTTATCAGGTCTGTTGTACAAATGTTCCAGGGAGGATTTAATGCTGGAGGGAAGGAAAGAGAGAAAGGATATATGCTTGCCATGTTTGTCTTATACAGATTCCAGTTACTAGTCCTGTTCTTTGAGGAAGAATTGCCTCAACCTTGTTTGTACGTACCTGTTGCTAGCTGGTTCCCTCACCTCCATGCATCCCTGCTCTGAAGCTTAACTTCCTCTTGGTGTGGGGAGGGGACTTCTCATTGGGTCCCAGTTCAAAATAGGGAAAAGGTCCAAAATTTCTCAAAGAGGTGGCAGTGTACGGCAACCCCACCTGCAGGGGAAGCAGCAGCCACCAGGACAAGAGCTGATGGTGCAGGTCAATGAGGAGTCTGGGTTCCAGCTGTGGCTGAAATAAAACACACTTCCTTTTTCAAAGTGGAGAGCAAGACAACTAGGGAGAAGTGGTGCCAGAAGGCAATGCCTTGGAGGGTAGTGGAGGGAGGAGTTCCCAGCCAAGGAACAGCTGCAAGAGCGGCCTGGTTTTTGTCTCCAAGCCTAACATACCAGCTCAGGGCCTCCTCCGCAACAGTAGTATACCTATGGGACCGCCTCTCCCAGTATGTCCCACGGAGGACCTTAAGGTCCATAAATAGTAACACCTTAGAGGTCCCGGGCCCTAAGGAAGTCAGATTAGCCTCAGCTAGAGCCAGGGCCTTTTCAACACTGGCTCTGGCCTGGTGGAACGCTCTGTCTCATAAGACCAGGGCCCTGCAGGATCTGATTTCTTTCCACAAGGCCTGTAAGACAGAGTTGTTCCGCCTGGCCTTTGGCTTGGAATCAACTTGATCCCCTCCCCCTCTTTCCTTTTTCCTTTCTGTGATGGAACTCCTATTTGGGGACTTCCCTGGCTTTTTTCTGGCCCACGTAGGACCAGTCTGGATAGTTGGCCTTGGTGAAGACTTGACGTTTTCATCCCTAAAAAAGTTTTTGATTTGAGTTTCTACTGAAATGAGGCTGCATTTTAATGTTTTAATGTTGTATTTTAATCTTGTTTTTAAGTTGTATTTCTATCAATTGTTTTTATACCTGGTGTCAGCTGCCCTGAGCCCGGTCTTGGCTGGGGAGGGCGGGGTATAAATAAAATTTCTTCTTCTTCTTCCCTAAGTGTGGCCACCCCTGGGACTCACTGCTAGAGCTGATCCCAGTAATTGTGTATGCTATTTCTCTGGCAAGGGCACTGCAAAAGCCAACCACCACTTGGTGGGACTCTGCGTAGCTATTTGCTATGGAATTGTTCCACGTTTCCCTGAGCTTAGTTTCACCTGTGATGCTGTCCTGAGCCCCCCAGCAACAACCTGGTAATACTACCCTTAAACATTCATCTCGTGCCTAAAACATTCTAATAACAGTGGTACCTCTGGTTACGAACTTAATTCGTTCCAGAGATCCGTTCTTAACCTGAAACTGTTGTTAACCTGAGGTACCACTTTAGCTAATGGGGCTTCCCACTGCTGCCGTGCTGCCGGTGTGCGATTTCTGTTCTCATCCTGAGGTAAAGTTCTTAACCCGAGGTACTACTTCTGGGTTAGTGGAGTCTGTAACCCGAAGTGTTTGTAACCCAAGGTGTTTGTAACTCGAGGTACCACTGTAAATGTATAACAACAGAGAAAGGTTTTTTAAAAACCCACATACAATAGAATTGTCACAACGTTTAAATGCATTAGTGTTTCATAAATTAACAAACAAGTGAAATCAACAAACAGATGCAACCTCATATGAATATTATAGATTCCAGAAGAAATTACTGTATTTGCAGACTGATTCTCAATGTGTTCAATAGGAATTGCAGTTTACTCCAAGTATGAATAAGATTACAATCCCAGTTATGGTCTCCCTCAGCAATATTTCCTACTCACGTGCACTTTCCCCAAACTGTCTCCTTAAAATTGCTTGTTCCTGGAATACCATTGTATTCTGGAATGCAGTGCAACATACAGAGAAGGGCTACATACCAAGTGAGGCATGGCAAAACAACTAGATCTATATTCTGTACACATTACCGTAAGAGAAACTGGCACATTAACAGCCCGCACTGTCAAATTTAGTCACTGGAGAAAGACACTGAGACACTGGAATCTGATTCAGCATTTTTCCAGATCCTTACACTTCTCCGCCCCTTCACTTACAAGGGTTGCTTCAGTAAGCAGAGGGCTATAATTTAACAGGCTACACAAAAGTGGCAAAACTGTTCAAATATGATATGTACCTGCATTTCTACACACATATTTGGTTTCAGGAAACTGAATCTTAGAGGGAGAAAGACAAGTTTCCCCCCCCCAAAAGAGTAACCATAAAAATTAATTTGAATTAAACCAGAGAAAACTGTGATAAGCCAGCTAATAGCCTTTCAAATTCAAAATATATTCATCTTGCACTACTTTAGTGTTATCATTAGAACGGTAGCTTCCACCTCTTGTAAAAGGCAGGACCCTTGTAAAATATCTGCTTCTGGAACACTTCAAAAGTCCAAAGACAAGCTCTTCTTGTGTCACTGATACCTGCTATACATCCATTATTTCTTTCACATCTCTGCAGCCTTATTTTTTTCTTGTTGTATATGTTTTCTTGGAACAGGTATATATTCCCCACTACGATTCTTCAGTCTCCTTTACAGATTATCCCTTTCCACCTTTCAGTGCCACATTGTCCTTCCCAGAATTCACATGACTTCTGGGCTCTAAACTACATTTTTTATAAACCACCCAGAAGACTTTGGTTGATGGGAAATCTAGAAATCTACTGAGTGAACTTTCGGATACATCAGATGCATCACACTAAACTTGCCTTTGTTAACAACTGTGTGGGGTCTGGGGGGTTTGTTTGTTTTTACAATCAAGCAGTATAGAATTTTTATGAAATAATGAAAATAAAAGAGAGATTTCTTACAACTGCTGGTATCATGCGGATCTGTAACAGTGCTAGTTCAAGCAGGCAGTTTCATTACCATTTCTTAAGTTTTGCTCCTTTTTGCACAAGAGGCCAGTATACATTATTGCAAAAACGGCAATTGCCGGGAACAAACATTATCAAACAGTTCTCTACAACAAAAAGAATTTTTCCTACTTCATCCTTCCCATTTCACCAATAATCCTCACCATGCACTAGAAACCTCTCCTCATCCTAATGGTAGCCACCAGCTGTGCCGGCAGGATTCTTCAACACCATGCCAACCCCACTATTCTCTGTACAGCTATGCGAACACATTCTGAAAGGAAACATTTATTTCACGCCAATCCATGCTTGCAACCCCTTTGCCCTCAAGTTCTTAATTTGCAAGGCTTTCATGAGAATAATTCCACACGGATTTGCATATCCTTGCAAGAGAGGCGCTATGTTGGTCTGCCAGCTCCACAGGGCGGAGTCGCCCCCCCCCCCCCTGCTGGCACTGCCTGAATGCCTCAGTCCTGAGCAAACCCTTCCTCTGACAGCCTCTAAGTCCGTTCTGAAAGCTCGGCTAAGTGCTATTGCTTTCCTATTTTTACGTTCAAATCTCTGCCTATTTGACAGCAATCCTCGGGAATGCCGCTGGGAGAGATTTCAGATTTTTGGGGGGGCGGGGGAGAGGGGAGCTAACCAGAGTACTAGACCAACCCCTCTCTCTCCAGCGCGCAGCCTGCGCTTAACAGATTCCAGAAGGAAGGAGGGGTGTAAGGGTGGAGGCTGGATCCACAAGCAGTTGGGTATAGCAACAGACAGAGAAGGGATGTACTGTAATGCTGTTTTCTGCTGCAAGCCCATCCCTCCCTTCTCGCATGCAGGCTGGAGGAAAAGGGGACTGGCTCGCTGGGTTGCTTGCTCCGTGGAGACCTTTCCTGCATGCAGAAATGCGCTGTACATAAATACACCCAAGTCGTGCACCCCCCACCAATAATTCAGAAAAGACTCTGCTGCACCCATTCTCCCAATGAAAACACACACACACATACATAGATATGGATATATAGCTATATAGATGTGGGTATAGATATAGATATATAGATATGGATATGGATATATAGCTATACAGATGTGGAAATAGTGGATATAGATATAGATATGGATATATAGCTATATAGATGTGGATAGTGGATATCAATATGGATATATAGCTATATAGATGTGGATATATAGCTATATAGAAATATAGATGTGGCTACAGATATATAGATGTGGATATAGATATAGATATGGATGCAGATATATAGATATAGATTTGGATACAGATGCAGATACAGATATATAAATGTGGATATAGATCTATAGATGTGGATACAGATATAAGCTCATCCCGGGGGTTGGGTGGGGTGAGGCAGGGTGGGGTACATTTCGAAACATGAATCCCTCTCCCAACACTTACTTAGCTTTTTTTTCCCTTTTGGTGGGGGTGGGTGGAGGAAGAAGACCTTCATACCTCCAACCGCCCCCTCCCCACGCTGCGACCCGCAAGCAGGGACAATAAAAAACCCAGCGAGGGGAGGAAAAGCGCCTGGCGAAAAGGGGCGGCGGGGGGAGGGAGGGAAAGCGGGCGGCAAAGGCCGAAGTACTGGCGGGGGGGTCTCTCTCCGGCCCCACCCCACCGCACCCCCTTACTAACATCCCACCCCGGGGTAAGGCTCCGCCGCCTCTGCTCCTGGGGGAGGCGGTGGCGGAAGAAGAGAAGCCCCCACCCCACAAACCAACCCACTTTCCCTCACACCCACAACGCCGGGTGTGGGGAGGAAGGTGTGGCGGCGCTCGGGGCTCCGGGGAGGGAAGGCAAGCGGGGCTCTCACCGTGGCGGCTGTTGCTCCTGCTGGACACCCGGCAGTGGCGGCGGCTGCTCCTCCTCCTCCTTTTCCCTCAGCGCCCTGGCTGGGCTTGGCTGCCTCCTCCGCCCGCCCGCCCGCGGAAACCCCTCAAGCCAAGCCTGACGAGATTCCTTCCTTCCTCCGTCGCCTCACAATCTCTCTCTCTCCCACACACAAGCCGCAGCAGCCACACCGCGAGCAGCTCCGCGCAGCCGGCCGGGCTCCCTCCTCCTCCGCCCCGCTTCTCCTTCTCCTCCTCCGCCGCCTCCTTCTCCTTCTTCTCCCCTCAGTCAGCTCACTTCCGGCGCGCAGGCCTCGCCGCGCCTCCCCGCCTTTCTCCTCCTCCGGCGGCGGCGGCGGCTGCGGGAGCGGCAAGGAGAGATGCCTCTCGCCCGGCTCCGCTCCGACTGGGCCTCCCGCGCGAGGAGGAGGAAACTAGCCTCGCCCTCTTCGCGCCCCTCCCGCCAATCCGCGGAACGAGAGCTCCTCTGAGCATGCGAAGAGTTCCCCCCTAGGAGCCCAACTCCGGGGTCCCTCCGGCCCCGCCTCCAAAGAAATATTCGACGGGCCTTGCCATTCAAATGGCATCATGCGATGGGTTATGTGGGAAGGGGCTTGCCTACTGCCCCCCTCCATAAAATAATAATAATAATAATAATAATAATAATAATAATAATAATAATAATAATAATA
>JAXCMG010000054.1:3546655-3580164 GCA_034642415.1 Podarcis siculus | reverse complement strand
TAATAATAATAATAATAATAATAATAATAATAATAATAATAATAATATTTTATTTATATCCCGCCCTCCCCAGCCGAAGCCGGGCTCAGGGTGGCTAACAACAATAAAATAATACAACATTCTAAAATCATTTCATTCTAAAATCAATTCGAATCAAATTGATGGCAACCATTGGGCTAGAGTTCTGGGAAGATTGCCAAAGCAGGGAGTCAGGCTGTGCCCTGGCCAAATAATAATAATAATAATAATAATAATAATAATAATTTATACCCTGGTTTCCATAATATGTGCAGAGGATGAAAGGTCTGGAAACCAAACTTTATGAGGAATAATAAATTTTAAAAATTGTCCAGTAGGACATTAGAGACTCAACTAAGTTTGTTTCTGGGTATAAGCTTTTGTGTGCATGCACACTTCTTCAGATACCAAATTATGAGGAAGAGTTGAGGAAGTTTGGTATCTTTAACTTGGATAATAATAATAATATTTATACCCCGCCCATCTGGCCGGGTTTCCCCAGTCACTCTGGGCAGCTTAAAGCACATAAAAAATGGAAAAACATTAGACGTTAAAAATTTCCCGATACGGGGTTGCCTTCAGATGTCTTCTAAAAGTCAGATAGTCTTGACCATGGGGAGGCAAACTAAGGCCTGGGGGCCGGATCCGGCCCAATCGCCTAAATCCGGCCCACGGATGGTCCAGGAATTAGTGTGTTTTTACATGAGTAGAATGTGTCCTTTTCTTTAAAATGCATCTCTGGGTTATTTGTGGGGCATAGGAATTCGTTCATTTTTTAATTTCAAAATATAGTACGGCCCCGACAAGGTCTGAGGGACAGTGGGCCGACGCCCTACTGGAAAAGTTTGCTGGCCCCTGGTCTTGATGTCTGATGGAAGGGCGTTCCACAGGCCGCCAATATTTTATTTAAATTGGTCATCAATTTTGGTTGGGACCCAAGCAAGGTTCTGGTCACGGAGTCGTCAGCTCAGAAAGGACAACGAGGGTCGTCTGGTCTGACACGCCCCCAAAAAGGAATCCTTCTGCCCAATGTGGGGCTCTGACTCACAACCCTGAGATTTAAGATCATGCACCTCGTGCTTGCCGGCTGAGCTGAGGTTCTTTGCCAAGGCATGAAGAACAGTTCTTTGCACAAATATAAGATGGGTTGCCGGTAGGCCGAGGCGGTAATCATTCGTAATGTGGCTCCCTGTACGAGGCCAGAATTTGGTGCCCCCAAGGAATCTTATGGGACGCGGGTGGCGCTGTGGGTTAAACCACAAAGCCTAGCACTTGCCAATCAGAAGGTCAGTGGTTCGAATCTCCGCAACGGAGTGAGCTCCCGTTGCTCGGTCCCAGCTTCTGCCAACCTTGCAGTTCGAAAGCACGCCCAAATGCAAGTAGATAAATAGGTACCGCTCTGGCGGGAAGGTAAATGGCATTTCCGTGCACTGCTCTGGTTTGCCAGAAGCGGCTTAGTCATGCTGGCCACATGACCTAGAAGTTATACGCCGGCTTCCTCGGCCAGTAAAGCGAGATGAGCACCGCAACCCCAGAGTCGGTCACGACTGGACCTAATGGTCAGGGGTCCCTTTACCTTTTAAGGAATCTTCTCCATTACAGATCTTCTCAATGTTGTACCCCCTCCCCTTGGCACCCTGTGATGGGGGACCTCCCGCAACACCCTAAATATGTTGCTGCAGTCCTTTTTAGCATATGTGGTGGTCTTGTAGTAAGATTAAAGCTTACTGGGAAATAGTATTTTCCTTCCAATAGCACCTTAAAGACCAACTAAGTTAGTTCTTGGTATGAGCTTTCGTGTGCATGCACACTTCTTCAGATACGAAGAAGTGTGCATACACACGAAAGCTCATACCAAGAATTAACTTAATTGGTCTTTAAGGTGCTACTGGAAGGGAAAAATTTTTTTTGTTTTGACTATGGCAGACCAACACGGCTACCTATCTGTAACTGGGAAATAGTATACAGTAATACCTCTGCGAACGTCCGCCTCGTCTAGTGTCCGCTTTGGCGATGTACGTGGCAAACCCGGAAGTACCGGAACAGGTTACTTCCGGGTTTGCCACTCACGCATGCACAGAAGCGCTAAATCGCGCTTCGCGCATGCGCAAAAACACAAACCGCTCCACAAAACAAAGTACAACTGTACTGTATAATGAATTGAAAAGGATGTTTAAAATAACGTTTGTAAAAACAACAACCCAAAACCCTTCCTTTTGGCAATTACAGTCATAGCTCGAGTTGAATGTGCTTCAGGTTGAGCACGTTCGAGTTGCGCTCCACGGCAACCAGGAGCACATTACTTCCGGGTTTTGCCGCTCGCGCATGCGCAGACGCACAAAATGACGTCATGTGCGGAAGCGGAGAAATGCAACCCGCGCATGCGCAGATGCACCGTCGCGTCTTGCGTTCCATTTGGGATGCGAACGGGGGTCCGGAATGGATCCCATTCGCATCCCGAGGTACCACTGTATAGAGACAGAACTGCCCAAACTGATTTGTTCATCTACAGTGGTACCTCTGGTTACATACGCTTCAGGTTACATACGCTTCAGGTTACAGACTCCGCTAACCCAGAAATAGTGCTTCAGGTTAAGAACTTTGCTTCAGGATGAGAACAGAAATTGTGCTCTGGCGGCGCGGCGGCAGCAGGAGGCCCCATTAGCTAAAGTGGTGCTTCAGGTTAAGAACAGTTTCAGGTTGAGAACGGACTTCCGGAACGAATTAAGTACTTAACCCGAGGTACCCTTATTAAACTGCAGGTTATTACATTAATCCTGCCAATGTTCTTATCTGTTTACAATTTGTTTGTAAATATTCCATAAACCATTTCCATTCTTTTATAAACAGTTTGCTATCTTGATTTCTTATTTTTCCAGTAAGTTTCGCCATTTCTGCATATTCTGGGAGTGATTTACAAATTAGGATCATTAGAGATTGAATTAAAATTGCCAATATCGCAATGTCATTACACAAACCCATGGAATGCTGCGTACCGTTCCGGGTGCCACATCTTTTAAAAAAAGCATATTTTTAGTAGCTGGAAGAGGTTCAGAAAATGACAACCAAAATGATCAAGGGGTTGGAGCAGCTCCCCTATGAGGAAAGATTAGAACATTTAAAAATGCAGAGCATGCGAGGAAGCAGGGACCTGATAACAGAGATTATACACGATAGGAAGAAAGAGGGATGTGGAGAAAGAGAGAAGCTTTTCTGCTCCTTCATAACAGGAGAACCTGGGACCATCCAATGAAATGGAATGTTAGAAGGTTCGGGAGAGACGAAAGGAGGTACTTTGTTGCAACGTGCACAATTAAGCAATTAATGTTAGGGTTTTTTTTTACATTTTTATATGTTCTGGAAGCCACCCAGAGTGGCTGGGGAAACCCAGCAAGATGGGTGGGGTATAAATAATAAAATTATTATTATTATTATTATTATTATTATTATTATTATTATTATTATTAAACTGTGGTCTTGCCTCCCAAATGATTTAAGTGACAGCTGTCATTGCTGGGAATCACAAGTGTCCTGCTTGTGGAGTTCACCTTGGAATCTGGTTAGACACTGTGAGAACAGGATTCTGGACTTGATAATCCTTTCTTTATTCTGATCCAGCAGGCTATAAAGCAGCTATAGTAGGATCTGGGAGTAAACAAGAAGCCAGGGTAAGGATTTAAGGAGGGGCACCGTGGTCAGAGCGATGAGGAGAGATGTGAATAATTTTAGCAGCCGAGTGTTGGATGGACTTAAGTGGATAACAGTGAGATAACAGTAGACCAGAGGAAAGGAGATTGCAACAAAGTGAGAGATTAAAATTCTGCCCATTCCTGTGCTCATGCAGGAAAGGCATATGAAGTACTACATTTCATTCTGAATTCACTAACCCAGATACTAACTACCTCCCAGTTCTTTTTGGTGTGTGATTTGAATCAATAAATAGCCTACAGAAAGGCAGAAATTTGCATCTTTACCTGCCTTGGCCATAATAAGAAAACGACATTGGCATCGTTCTTTCAGGCATTCAAAAAACTTCAGGTGCATTAAATGTGTCTAGAATTGTGGTTTTGGTGAGTTCAGGCAGAGGCAACATTCAAGCCAGGGACTTCCTGATCCTCAGGGCAGTGTCTAAGCCAGTGCACTAAACCACACTATGGGCATTACGGCGTTTATCACGTGTTAATAGGCAATGCACTCGTTTTAAATTAACTTTGGGCATGCAGCGTCACCGGCCAGCTCAGGCTCAGTCATAAATAAAAAGGAAATAGAGATACTTCCTGAAGCAGGCTGGGAGAGGGAGCAAGGAGAGTCCTCTAGCAGCTGTGACCCACTTGCTAGAGTCGCATGAAACAGCCCTGCCTTCCGTTCCAGCCTGCTCAATGGGCAGTGCCAAATCAGGGCACACACCCATGGACAACTGCGGGCAAGCTGGCCAAGTGAGACATGAGAGGGCAACACCCTGGGAGCGCTGCCCAGGCGAGGATAAACACCCTCCAGGCAAGAAATGAAAACCTAGACCGAGACACACCTAGCAGCAGCTGGTGTCGTGACCGACTCAGTGTACAGCTGGCTAGATAATGAAAACAAACATGGTGTTAGTGATTGTAAAATAAATAAAAAACCCCAGCATTTATAAAGCACTTTTTAATATGTGCTAGTTGCTTCATCTCAGCATTCTTAATATCAGCCCTGTGGGGCATGTTCAGGTTCATTGCTAGGTTATTGATGGGGCATCGGCTATAGCTCATGATCAATAACTAGTATCACCATGGCGGAAGCTGGAAGGTAGGTAATGATTTTCTCATGCTCGCTCTGAAGCATGCTGCAGCTGCTATCGCCGCTTCCCAGCAAGCCATGTACAAGCATTGACTAAGAACATGTCTCTAAGGCGCGGTGGGGTGGGGTTGCAGAGTACAAAAGGTTTACCTGATTTACAATAAAAATCACATTGATAGGCTCTGGCCACCACTCCTAGCAACAGAATGATTACGGTTGGTAAAGGATGTGATGAGGAAGGTGGAGCTTGGGGCTATGAGATAGAGACACTGAGAATCAGGATGCCATTCTATAGAATAGGGTGGTGCATTTGATACGATATGATACAATATGATAAATTTATTGTCATTGTCCCATACAGAACAACGAAACTGAAATTGAAAAATCTACATAAGACATTCAAAACCCAACAAGCCTGCTATGCCAGCTATCCCAACCTGGTTAGCCCCCTAAAAATTATGATACCCCATTTTTAAATAAAATATACTCCCATACAGACGCCTTACAATGCATTTAAAACCAAAATCCATCTGTGATATGCTAGATTTGGAAACTGCTGCTCATATTATAGACATGAGAAGGCATCCATATTTAGCGGTGTTCCCTCTTGGTTGGAGCATAGGGTGTGCATAAGTGAACATTTGTTCATTCTCTCTCTCTCTCTCTCTCTCTCTCTCTCTCCATTTATTCACATTGTGACAGATCTTCTTGATAAAACAACCAAGGTATTGACCAGTAAGGGTGATGGGAGCTCATAGGACTGGGCTGCTTCACATTTGTTTGAAACATCCTCAAGAATCCTTGCTTTCCTGTTCATATAGAGGGATTTGTTTTTATTTATTTTAAAATCCGAATAAAAACACTGTCAGAGCTATAATGATTTCAGATCACTGGGACAAGCTTCCTGGGGGGGCTCAGTCACAGGCTCTTCTAGACTATTGCAATATGTCCTTTGATATAATTAAAAGGCCCTTCCAAGATGACTGCGATAACTCTTCAGCAGAACTAGGCTTAGGGGAAAGCAAGTCTGTTTATCAGGACCTGCAGATTGTTCAGCCTAAATCAGTCTGGCACAACTTCCAAGCCAAACACAGCCTGTCCTTAATGTATTGTGTCATGTCCTAGTCAGTGCTTACCAACCGCTGTTGTTAAACTCCCCGTCAGGCAAGGTTCCCCCCCCCCCCTCGTGCCTCTGGTGGACTACTGTACATAATTGTTTGGATTAGAAGGTCACAAGCTGCTGTGCAGTCTTGGGAAAAGTGAAACACGGAAGATTCACAACTAGGTGTGTCTGCAAATATTTCAGTTCAACATCTGCCTCTGTACTTTCTCTTTTGGGCATGCTGCTAGAGTTAACTGTCCAGGTGGAAAAATTTCTATTCCCTGCCAATTTTCAACATAACAGCTAGAGCAGTGGAAATGGTTGACTGTTAGGCTTTTGTTATGGTTTATTTCCATGACGCCTCTCACCCCAAAAGGCTCTCAGCGCATGTGCAAAATTCAAACAATATCAAAACAAAAAATGGCAAACTGGGGCAGGGGAGAACTGGGTTAAAAAAAAAAAAATCTCCACTGAGCCACTGTCAAATCTTGGGCCGCCATTTCTTGCCGCCACTTATCCCACGGGTTTGTTGCGTGGATAAAACTGAGGATAAAATATATGCCTCACTACCTCCAAAGCGGGTGGCGCTGTGGGTTAAACCACAGAGCCTAGGACTGGCTGATCAGAAGGTCGGTGGTTCGAATCCCCACAACGGGGTGAGCTCCCGTTGCTTGGTCCCAGCTCCTGCCATCCTAGCAGTTCAAAAGCACAAGGCGCAAGTAGATAAATGGGTACGGCGGGAAGGTAAACGGCGTTTCCATGTGCTGCTCTGGTTTGCCAGAAGTGGCTTAGTCATGCTGGCCACATGACCCGGAAGCTGTACGCTGGCTCCCTCGGCCAATAAAGCGAGATGAGCACCGCAACCCCAGAGTCAGCCACTACTGGACCTGATGGTCAGGGGTCCCTTTACCTACCTCCAAAATAGGCACAGGTCCGTCAGCAGGCAAGGCCATGCTCACGGTCTTTTGGGACCAGCGCGGAGTAGTGATGATGGATTTCCTGGCAAAGGGTACCACAATTACAGGGACATACTGCACTAAACTGCTGCTGAAATTGCGGAAGGCGATCAAAACCGAGAGGCGTGGTATGCTGACCAAAGGTGTCCACCTCCTGCGGGATAACACCCCGGTTCACAACTCACATGTTGCTCAGACGGAAGCATGGTCCTATGGCTATGAAATCCTTCCTCATCCCCATTATTCTCCTGACCTTGCACCATGGGATTTCCACCTCTTTCCAACCATGAAGTTGTTTTTGAAGGGCAAGCTTTTTCCAGACGATGAAACGCTGATTTCTGAGGTAGTCGTAGCTTCTGATGCAACCTGCCAACTTCTACAGATGAGGTCTCCATAGCTGTATAAAGCAATGGCAGAAGTGTTTGACTCTTGCTGGTAGCTATGTAGAGAAGGACTGTGCTGTGATGTTAAAAATTAGAAATTACTTGAAAGTACCAGAATAGGCCTAGGATTAAATTAAGAGTTAATTAAATAAATAAGATTTAGAACCTAAAGGAAAGTTAAGAAATTTTATTTTAATTGGAATATTGTGTTTTTTAAAAAATGATACCAGAAAACTGATACATTTTAATTACAAGGAAATTCAGATGGGAGGGCTCAGAGGAAGCCCAAAATACGTTTATGAGGTTAGAAGTTTAAATAATTAATTAATTTGTGTTGTTTAGGTGTTTAGGTTGTTTGGGTATTTAGGTACCTTGTTTTTATTTTTATTTTTGTTTATATTTGTGATTGAAATATACTCAGAGTCGCAAAGTGATTTCATGCTCTTTATTCAGCTCATAGTGGTGAGGAGGAATGAATGAAAGTCCCCTCAAAGTACCTGCTTTATATACATTATTTACACAATGGGCTGCACATGATTGGCTAATTCCGGAATTCTACTGTAAGCCAATCAGGTTGTGGATTCACTTCTATCTGGAGCTGGATTGGGTGGTTCCTGCCAACCAATCATACTGCTGCATTGTTCTAGGACCAATCAGACTGCTGCATTCTGAATCCTATTGTTCTAGGACCAATCAGACTGCTGCATTCTGGATCCTATTGTTCTAGGACCAATCAGACTGCTGCAGTTTGGATCCTATTCAACTCAGTACATAACAGTGATCTTGTCTTTTTTCTTTGTTTTTCTTTTGTTGTGATATGTGTTATATCTGTAAGAAACTTTATATATATATATTTAAAAAAGGGCTGCGCCCGGTTTCGTTTGTCTCAGTCCATGGGAAGTACGTCAGGGGAAATCTTTAATGAACGTCCCTCGTATCTGATGTGAATAGATCAGAATAGAGATCTGGGTCAGCAACCCCTGGGTCAAATGCAAGCCCCTTAGTGGTGCCTTCTGCCCTCACTGACTGCCAACCCCACAGCAAAAAAAAAGACTTGGTAACAGGGCATTTGGAGGGAAGGGGCAGCAGCATTTCCCTGTGCCCCTTCCCTGGACATCAAAGTGGCTTTTCGGGAAAGTAACTGCTGACCAAGATGACAGAGCACCGCGTTCAACATACATGCAAGCCCCAGAATGTAATAGCAGAGTTTGGTTCCCCAAAGCATTCCGGAAGCTTGAAAACATTTGTTTGATAAGGCTGATTTGGAAATTATCTAACTAGGTTTGTATCCTTTCTCTGGTGGTGTAGTGGTTAAGAGTGGTGGACTCGTAATCTGGGGAACTGGGTTCGCGTCTCCGCTCCTCCACATGCAGCTGCTGGGTGACCTTGGGCCAGTCACACTTCTCTGAAGTCTCTCAGCCCCACTCACCTCACAGAGTGTTTGTTGTGGGGGAGGAAGGGAAAGGAGATTGTTAGCCGCTTTGAGACTCCTTCGGGTAGTGATAAAGCGGGATATCAAATCTAAACTCTTCTTCACCACCACATAGAGAGGCAAGACTTTTTTACATTGCAATCCTATGCATGGCTGTTCAAGTTAAGCCCCCTTGTACTCATCAGGGCTTCCTGCTAGGCAAGTACAGTGGTACCTCGGGTTACAGACACGTCAGGTTACATACGCTTCCGGTTACAGACTCCACTAACCCAGAAATAGTACCTTGGGTTAAGAACTTTGCTTCAGGATGAGAACAGAAATTGTGCTCCGGCGGCGCGGCGGCAGCGGGAGGCCCCATTAGCTAAAGTGGTACCTCAGGTTAAGAACAGTTTCAGGTTAAGAATGGACCTCTGGAACGAATTAAGTACTTAACCCGAGGTACTACTGTACAACATTTCGGTCTCATTTACCCTGCCAAAAAAAAAAAAAAATGTGCATCTGTCTAGCAATTCACATCCGATGCATGCTTTTTAAAAAAGCACAGCATCCCATATTGCACAAGAAACATCTGGAGCTGCCCTAGGATGCAGCATGCAATGTATAAAAACTGCAGAAACAAGTGTGGGAATTTTCAAACAGCTTAAGGCTGTTGATATTAAAGTTTATAAGCTGAATTAGGTTGCTTTGACCCAAAGGCAGCTATGCGATTAGCTCCTTTTAAAGCAGATTCCCTTCCCCTCCCAGAGGGGCCTTTTTCAGCCTACCCTTTTTATTTGTTTCTTTTTTATTTGCTTCTTTTACAAATCTCAATGTCTGAGTTTGTTAAAGGCAGCTTGTCTTCAACTGCTGGTTTACATTTGGACAAAATCACCACCACTCGCTCCTGTGGCCTCTTCAATCGCGGGCTACCTTTGCCAAAACTGAAATATTACGTCTTATTATTTCTTGTCAAGAGCACCTGACATATATCGGATAAATGCTTGGCCCTGAAACCAATGACCTCACTTTGAAAAGTTGTTTGTTTGTTTGTTTAAACTCACTGGGCTAGGAAACAGAATTAGAGAAACTGCTCTTTAGCGCTCAAATGGAGCAAATGGGTTTCCCCCTCGGATTGCTGTTTGCTCCAATTTAGCACCAAAGAGCGGGTTTTCCAGAAAGCTGGACGAGCCCTTCTTTTTCGCTGTTGGCTTATTAAAATACGTTTTGGTTTCTGGAACATTTGCATTTGAACAGTTTGCAATATTTGAAAACTTTAAAACAATTTGCGTCCTCCCTCCACCCCACCCTGCAATTAAAAAATGTGACCCAGTGCTATGAACTATTGTGCCAATAAATAATAATGTAGAATTGGGCACAAAGACTTTGTGCTGTCACACAAGCTCTAGGAGCGGGCAATGCAAGCTCACCCACAAAGTTGCTCTGGGCTGAATTGGCCCAGTTGAATGCGCTGAGATAGTTGTGCCAGTTCTCCGCAAGTGCTGGCACACATATCTGTTATGTGAAGCACAGAGATGAGCAGAGAAAGGCGAAAGCAAAGGGCAATGCAGAGGTGGCCTGTACGTTATCCCCAAACCCCTTAGAACCAGGCACTCCTGTTTGCCAGCAGCCTTGAATGGCGACAAAGTTGTACGAAAGCCCACAGGCAAACTGGGCAGGCAAACAGCTGTAGGGCTAATTGTGTCTGTAAGATGGCAACACAAAACTGAGGAATTGTGTTTTTGTACAGTGGTACCTTGATTCTCAAACGCCTTGGTGCTCAAACATCTTGGCTCCCAAATGCCGAAAACCCGGAAGTAAGTGTTCTGGTTTTTGAACGTTTTTCAGAAGTTGAACATCCGATGCGGCTGTCGGCTATTGTTTCCGGGGCGCCTGCACCAATCAGAAGCTGCGCCTTGGTTTTTGAACATTTCGGAAATCAAACGGACTTCCGGAACGGATTAAGTTTGCTGCTTTTGTTTTAGAGGCTTTTTCGGTTAATTTGTTTTTATGACTGTATGGAACCCAGTTCAGCTACTGATTGTGTGACTGCAGAAATGGATAAAAGCCATCATCAGTGCAGGTAAGAATATTTTTTAATTTATTTTTTTTATCATCCACAATACTGTCTTATTTATTTTATACTACAGTACATTGATTATCGCTTTCATTTTATGGATCAGTGGTCTCGTTAGATAGTAAAATTCATGTTATATTGCTGGTTTAGGTGTTGTTTTTAAAAGTCTGGAACGGATTAATCTGTTTTGCATTACTTTCTATGGGAAAGCATGCCTTGGTTTTGGAACGCTTTGGTTTTGGAACGGACTTCCAGAATGTATTAAGTTTGAGAACCAAGGTATGTCTGTATCGCCTGTCACTCCAGAGGTCCTAGCTAGAGGAACACATGATAAGGAGATTTCACTCCTTCCACTTTGCAATGTTTTGCAACTGCTCAATGACCGAAGTTATGCTGACAAACTCCCCACCCCCACCCCGGGGCTTCTCAAAATTTTCTCCAAAACGCATGTTCTGCTGCATTGAAAATAAAGTAATGCACATTGTTTCTTTACAGTATAAGCAATAAAGGGATAAATGATTGAAGCACTCTAAGCCATGGGTAGGCAAACTAAGGCCTGGGGGCCACATCTGGCCCAATCGCCTTCTAAATCCGGCCCACGGACAGTCCAGGAATCAGCATGTTTTTACATGAGTAGAATGTGTCCTTTTATTTAAAATGCATCTCTGGGTTATTTGTGGGGCCTGCCTGGTGTTTTTACATGAGTAGAATGTGTGCTTTTCTTTAAAATGCATCTCTGGGTTATTTGTGGGGCATAGGAATTCGTTCATTTCCCACCCCCCAAAATATAGTCCGCCCCCCCACAAGGTCTGAGGGACAGTGGACCGGCCCCTACTGAAAAAGTTTGCTGACCCTGCTCTAAGCATACATATCCATTGCCTTCCAGAGCCAGTAGTGGTTAAGAGCGGTAGATTATTAATCTGGTGAACTGGGTTCGATTCCCTGCTCTTCCACATGCAGCTTCTGGGTGAGCTTGGGCTAGTCACACTTCTCTGAAGTCTCTCAGTGTGCTGGTCCCATGGGTTAATCGTGAGGCGAGGTCTGAGTCCAGTCTGAGGTCGAGGGTGCAGTATGGAGGCAGTCCGTTAAAGCTGAAGCTGGGTCCAAGGCAGGGAGTCGGGTGAGGTCAGGAGTTCCGGCAGGGAAGTAGGACAGGGTGCAGGCAGGACCAGGCTACCAACAATGTTGCTCCCGCAACTTGGGACTGGGGCTGGCTGGCTTTTTATCTGCCCCGAGGCATAGGGCGGCCCCAGTCCACAGGTGACTCGCCTCTCCTGGCCTGGAGGCGAGCACTCCTCCTGCGCCTCTCTGCCTCTCTGCCCTGAGCCTCTGCAGCTCAGGAGAGACTGGAGGGTTACTGGACCCAGAGGCAAACTCCTCTTCCCCTGCCGGGGCTGAGAGTGGAGCACCTGCAGGCAATGGGTCCTCCATCACCTCAGGAGCCAGAGCAGACTCAGCTGGTGCCTGCACCTGAGGATCCAGCACAGGTGAGGACCCTTCAGGCTCAAGCCCCAGCCCTGGCCCAGCTGGTTCTGGAGGCGGGGAATCCTGTGCAGCCTGGAATTCCTCAGGTTCAGCCTCCAAGTCCGAATCCCAGGCCATCACACTCAGCCCCACTCACCTCACAGAGTGTTTGATGTGGGGGAGGAAGGGAAAGGAGAATGTTAGCCGCTTTGAGACTCCTTCGGGTAATGATAAAGCGGGACATCAAATCCAAACACTTCTTCTTCCAGGACATCTTCAGGAGAAGAGAAGGCTAAGGTGTAAACCCTACACAAATCTGTGAGTGGAATCCCCATGACGGTTGGACGCCTCCTTCCGGCAACTCCTGCAGCCAAGCTGGTGCCCAATGTATTGCTCTGCTTTCCTTTGGACCACATCAACAAGGCCAAGAGTGGGGTCTTGTCATCTGGGTAGCCCAGGACCTGGGAGTGCCCAGGCTTGCACTCTAGAGAGGTCACTTTGGTCCTGCTAACACAGCAAAACACACATGAGGCAGCAGTTGTGAATTACCGGTCTCTGTACAGTGGTACCTCTGGTTACATACGCTTCAGGTTACACACTCCACTAAGCCAGAAATAGTGCTTCAGGTTAAGAACTTTGCTTCAGGATAAGAACAGAAATTGGGCTCCGGCGGTGCGGCAGCAGCAGGAGTCCCCATTAGCTAAAGTGGTGCTTCAGGTTAAGAACAGTTTCAGGTTAAGTACGGACCTCCGGAAGAATTAAGTACTTAACCCGAGGTACCACTGTAGATTAGAATGTTGTTTATTACATTGTTTATTAAAGAAGCCAAGAAGCAATGGCTTGTGTTATCGTTCAGCTTTTAGCCTTATTTTCCAGCGAAGCAGCATTGCATCACTGCAGAAATTTCTCTCCTCCCCAGATCTTTCTCTCTGTCTTGTCTTTGTTGACATGAAGAGCTGGCAGCAACTGAAGCTGGAGTGTTAGATAAGACAGAGTGATACTCAAGTGGTAAGAACTTTTGATCCTTAAATGATGTAAGGTTCAGTGATTGGATCTTTCTTTCATGCAGTCGATCAAAGAGGAAACGAGATGCTTGTATATATTTTAAGGTGTTTTAAAGGTGTTAAAGGTGTTTTTATTGTTCACTTTGTTGTACCACCGTGAATGGTGGTTTTTATCTATGTATTTTTGTTTTGTTCCATTTTGTTTGTTTTGGGGTTGGACATTGAGTGGGGTGGGATTGATTCTGTTTGGGCATAATTGTTTTCAGCTGTTTTGTTTTTCTATTTTGTAAATGGAGGTTAGTATGAGGCTTGGGATTGCTACCGTGATGGGGCGGGGGAGGTATGGCGGTGGGGGCAGATGTTATAGGCGAAGGGGATTGAGATACGGATATGCTCGTACCCCTTCCAATCTGCGCCCCATCCCGAGAGACGAGGGTAGGGTGAGCAAGGATTACTCACCTCCTTCACTGGTGTTGTGCAATGCCAGGTCTATAGGCAATAAAACCGCCACCCTGCGAGATTTCTTTATCTCGCAGGGGGTTGACCTGGCTTGTGTGACGGAGACCTGGGTGCGCGAAGGGGTAACTGTTACCTTACGAGAGATGGCGCCCCCGGGTTTCTCCATCCTCCACCAGTCACGGACTGTGGGCCGGGGGGGAGGGGTGGCAGTATTAATCCGGGAAGATTGTTCTTTCAGGGCTCTACCATCGCCATCGATCCCCGGCATTGAATGTGTTGGCCTAGTGTGGGGCTCCGAGGAGAGCTTGGCTGTCTGGCTGGTGTACCGGCCACCTAGCGCACCAGCAGCCACCCTGTCAGGCCTGCTGGAGGCGGTGGCCGGCTGGGCCTTGGAGTTCCCTAACCTATTGGTATTGGGAGACTTCAACTTCCATGCTGATGCCACTCCCTCCTCACAGGCTCTGGACCTGGTGTCTTCCATGGCGACACTAGGGCTCTCCCAGTTTGTTTCGGGCCCCACACATCAAGCAGGCCACACGCTGGATTTGATCTTTGGCGCCGGTATAGATGTGATCATGTCTCCTTCGATGAAGGTGCCATGGTCTGATCACTACGCTCTGAAAGCCAGGATTGACTTTCCACCCCCACCCTGCTTAGGTGGCGAGCCGATTTGGGCTCGCCCGCAGAGGCTGATGGACCCTGATAGATTCCGTCAAGCCTTGCGGGACCTTGCTCCCCCTGGCGACTCATTGACTGAGCTTGTTGAGGGCTGGAATACCCAGCTCCTGGCAGCCATCAATGAGATCGCACCTAAGCGCCCTCTGCAACCCCGCAGAAACCGGGCTCCCTGGTTTACTGAGGAGCTTCGGAAAATGAAGCGGGACCTCAGACGGCTAGAGCGAGTATGGCGGGGTGCCCGTGACGGAGCCTCAAGAACATCTTATAGGGTTTTTATGAAAACCTATGAGATGGCAGTGAAGGCCGCTAAGAAGTCCTACTTCTCGGCCTCCATTGCATCCGCTAGCTCTCGCCCGGCGCAATTATTTAGTATAATTCGATCTTTAACGTCCCTTGAAGGACAGCCAAATTTAAATAATAATCTGACACACAGCTGTGAGGCATTTGCGAGCTTTTTTGCGGAGAAGGTCCTGTTGCTCCGCCATGACCTCCCTGCCAATTTGGATACAATAAAGGAACTGGAGGCCCCTCGACTGTCCTCGGGTCCAGTATTGGACCACTTTGACCGGATATCTCCAGCCGATGTGGACAGATTCCTCCAAGCTGGAAAGCCCACCACCTGTCCTCTTGACCCGTGCCCGTCATGGCTGATTAGGGCGTGCCCAGACGAGGTGCGGGCCCCCCTGGGGGATATCATCAATTTGTCCCTTGGCACCGGGATATTCCCAGGGGAACTGAAGGAGGCGGTGGTGCGTCCGCTCTTAAAGAAAACATCATTAGATCCCTTAGATCTATCCAATTACCGCCCGGTCTCGAATCTTCCATTCCTGGGTAAGGTGATTGAGAGAGCGGTTGCTGAACAGCTCGGTAGGTTTCTGGATGAAACATCTGCTCTGGATCCATTCCAGTCCGGCTTCCGCGCTGGTCATGGGACCGAGACGGCTCTGGTCGCCCTAACAGATGATCTCCGCAGGCAGCTGGATCGAGGCGGGTCGGGGCTGCTGATTCTTCTAGATCTGTCAGCAGCCTTTGACATGGTCGATCATGAACTCCTGGACCACCGCCTTGCCGACGTGGGGATCCAGGGCACAGTCCTTCAATGGCTGCGCTCGTTTCTCTCTGGTCGGGGACAGAGGGTGGCGCTTGGGGGGGAATTGTCATCGTGCCACTCCCTGGTGTGTGGAGTGCCTCAGGGTGCGATTCTCTCCCCGATGCTTTTTAACATCTTTATGCGCCCCCTCGCCCAGCTTGTCCGGAGTTTTGGGCTGGGTTGCCATCAGTATGCTGATGACACCCAACTCTATCTGTTGATGGATGGCCATCCTGACTCGGCCCCAGACACACTGACCAGATGTCTGGAAGCTGTGGCTGGATGGTTACGTGGGAGCCGGTTGAAGTTAAATCCTTCGAAGACAGAGGTCCTCTGGCTGGGGCGGGACGATATGGGATCGAGGGGGCAACTCCCATCTCTTGCGGGGGTGCAATTAGTGCCAGCACCGTCCGTTAAGAGTTTGGGTGTAATCTTCGATACCTCCCTCTCTATGGAGGCGCAGATTACAGCTATAACAAAGGCGGCATTTTTTCATCTCCGCCAAGCTAAGCAGTTGGCCCCTTATCTCTCTCGCCCTGACCTAGCCACTGTGATCCATGCGACGGTCACCTCCAGACTGGATTATTGTAACTCGCTCTACGTGGGGCTGCCCTTGAGACTGACCCAGAAACTCCAGCGGGTGCAGAATGCTGCAGCGAGACTCCTTACGGGGTCCTCGCTGCGAGATCACATTCACCCGGTGCTATACCAGCTGCACTGGCTCCCGGTGGAGTATAGGATCAGGTTTAAGGTGCTGGTTTTAACCTTTAAAGCCCTATACGGCCTAGGACCCTCGTACCTACGGGACCGCCTCTCCTGGTATGCCCCAAAGAGAAACCTACGGTCTGCAAACAAAAACATCCTCAAGGTCCCAGGCCTCAGAGAGGTTAGGCTGGCCTCAACTAGAGCCAGGGCCTTCTCGGCTGCGGCTCCAGTCTGGTGGAATGCTCTGTCACAAGAGACTAGGGCCCTGCGGGACCTGACATCTTTCCGCAGGGCCTGCAAGACAGAGTTGTTCCACCAGGCCTTTGGTCAGGGCGCAGCCTGACTCCCTCCTCTGGCAACCTGCACAGAATTTTGCCTAATCGGTTGCCATCAATTTGATTTTAATTAATTTTTATAATGAAATATTTTTAGAATGTGTGATTATTCAATTGTTTTATTTGATTATTTCATTGTTGTTAGCCGCCCTGAGCCCAGCTTCGGCTGGGGAGGGCGGGATATAAATAAAATTTATTATTATTATTATTATTATTATCCCGGAAACCAGACCGATTGATAAATTTAGAATATATATATATATATATATATATATATATATATATATATATGGAATGTTTTTCAATATAAATTTGATCCCCCCCTTCCACCCCAAACAATGGCTACTTATCTATTTTGTTTATTTGAGAATTTCTGTCCCACCTTTCTAACGCATTACTCGGGTAATTCGCAACGTTTACAACAGCTAAAACCACAACTTCAGAATAAAACCATAGTATAAATACCTTGGTTGTCGAACGCCCTGGAACTTGGATGTTTTGGCTCCCTAACGCCGCAAACATGGAAGTGATTGTTCTGGTTTGTGAACGTTCTTTTGGAACCTGAACGTCCGAGGGGGTTTCATGGCTTTTGATTGGCTGCAGAAGCTTCCTGCAGCCAATCAGAAGCTATGATTTGGTTTTCGAACGTTTTGGAAGTCAAACGGACTTCCGGAATGGATTCCGTTCGACTTCCAAGGTACGATTGTATAGAAACAGGCACGGGAGATAAAAACAACATTCACTACTTGGAAAAAAAAAGTCTGTTCCGAATATAAAAGTCTTCACCAGCTGATGGAAGACAGCAAAGGAAGGCTCCATCAAGTCTCATGGAGGAAGGTGTTCCTCAACTTGGATGCAGCTACCGAGAAGGTCCTTTCTCTTGTCCCAATCATTCATGATTCCACCATAGGCAGGAAACAGAGGAGCTCTTCATAAGATTCTGATTAGGTATGTAGATTCTTCCATGTGACCAAGGCCTAGATTCAATGACCTTCAGGTTCCTCCTAGTATTATTCCTGTTTAATGAAGACAAATTACCCACGAGGGATTTGTGAAAGAGCTTCTACTCATGTTGTGCAGTGCAGCCCTAAGGATGTTAAGTTGGAATTAAATCCCACTGATTTTGCAGAGTTTACTCCCAGGTAAGTGAGGGTTAAACCACAGAGCCTAGGACTTGCCAATCAGAAGGTCGGCGGTTCGAATCCCCACGACGGGGTGAGCTCCCGTTGCTTGGTCCCTGCTCCTGCCAACCTAGCAGTTTGAAAGCACATCAAAGTGCAAGTAGATCAATAGGTACTGCTCCGGCGGGAAGGTAAACGGCGTTTCTGTGCACTGCTCTGGTTTGCCAGAAGCGGCTTAGTCATGCTGGCCACATGACCTGGAAGCTGTATGCCGGCTCCCTTGGCCAGTAAAGCGAGATGAGCGCCGCAACCCCAGAGTCAGCAATGACTGGACCTAATGGTCAGGGGTCCCTTTACTTTTACCTAAGTGAGTCCCACTTCCTAAGGAATGATCAGGAATGCACTAGGCTCCTGTTGGTTCCTTTGCAACTGCTTCTTTACCTCTCCACATATGATGTCCAGTGTAGGGCAGCTGAGTGTGGTTTGGGGAAAATGCCCGTTCCTGTGAAGACTCAGAGTGATGGTTGTGATTCTGGAGTCACCATGAAATGGTCAGGAATTGAGCTGTAAAGCTCTGAGCTCCTGCTACCAACTCACCTTCACAGGTTCAATATGGAAGCTCTTCTGATCAGCAAAATCAGTTGCAATTAAGTTCTCCCCGATTCATTTCATCAGTCCATCTTGCAGGAACGCAGCAATCATCATGCTGTGATACCATAATAGCCACACCCTGGTCTTATCTACGTAAGCTTTTCTCCATAAGTGGTGGCTGAGGAGTACTTCATACATCATATATGCATGAGTTTATTCTTGAGGTTCATGGCCTGGGTCACACAGATTGTACATAGGGACATGACGGTAAACATCTATTTGCCAGTCCTTCATGTGTGAAAGAGGTGGACCTCCTCTTTCATCGCACAGAAGCCCGTCCTCGTGAATGCCAGTTGTCTCAGGCCATGCAAATTTATCTTGCAGGCCTTCACAGGCAATCAGCTTATGCTGTCCTGATTGTCCCCTGTATTGTTTTAATCTAAATCACACAGCTGCAAATGTTATCTTTCGCCTCATAGCTATCTAATCCCGATTTAGCTGTGCTGAACTGTTTGCTCGATGACTTTCTAGGGCGGTGGGATTCTGCAAATGGAAAATGTACTTTTCCCAAGCAGGTATTTCTGTTCTCTGCTTGAGAAATAACTTTTATTTGTGAGATAAAAGACGACAGATAACTGGTGTCCGCTGTCACTGCAGCATTTCCTTGAGGGCCGTTCCTCTTCCAGGAAGTCTCCATGGTGAATCTGTCATATCTTCCTAGGTCCTTGTCACTTCAGAGCAGAAGCTCTTAATCTCATCGGCTGAATCATGTTCTACTTAATCTCTTTGCCCATGCAGATATTCAGCTCTGCCATTCTGTTGCACCCTACTTCCCAACCTCTTTATTTCTGAAGAGTTAAATGCTTTCCTGCTAATCTTGAGCCATGTTTAACAATTCACATCCTGGTCATGACGATGCCATCAATATGCGTGATGTATTAACATAACATAAAAAGTAAAGTTCACCAAAAAGAGAAAACGAGGTCTCTGCCTCAACCTTTAGAAGACATCCGGAGGCAGCCCTGTATAGCAAAGTTGTTTAATGTTTTATTGTGTTTTTATATATGTTGGAAGACGCCCAGAGTGGCTGGGGCAACCTAGTCAAACGGGTGGGATATAAATAGTACAATTACGATCATGATTATCATTATTATTGAATAGGGCGTCCCTATAGGAGAAATAGGGACGCGGGTGGCGCTGTGGGTTAAACCACAGGGCCTAGGACTTGCCGATCAGAAGGTTGTGGTTCGAATCCCCACGACGGGGTGAGCTCCCGTTGCTCGGTCCCAGCTCCTGCCAACCTAGCAGCTCAAAAGCACACCAGTGCAAGTAGATCAATAGGTACCGCTCCAGCGGGAAGGTAAACGGTGTTTCCGTGCACTGCTCTGGTTCGCCAGAAGAGGCTTAGTCATGCTGGCCACATGACCCGGAAGCTCCCTCGGCCAATAAAGTGAGATGAGCGCTGCAACCCCAGAGTCGGCCACGACTGGACCTAATGGTCAGGGGTCCCTTTACCTTTATAGGAGAAATGTTGGAGGGTATGCGAAAGGGATTCACTTGTGAAAGCAAGCAAAGTTGTTTCTTTTCAAGGACTCTGGGATGATGGAGATCCAGATGTCCTGCAAAGCCTCAAAAATACCCGGTTTCGTATCCTTTAGAAATCAGTTTTATTTACTGAAAGTGTTTGAAAACAGGAAATGTTTTCTGTGGCTGGCATTAATCATTCTTACCACATATCTAATTAGAGAGGGGGAAATGTTATCATACAGCTTCCAAAACGCAGTACGCAGCATTAGGGATCTTGTGTGCCTTTTTTCTCCCTGTCTGATGAGGCCCAAGTCCAACTCTGTTGTGCAACAGGCAACAGCTTATTGTGCAACTATATGAAAACAGAACAGAAAATACAAGGAAAAGGGACCTAATTCAATCATAGTAATAGTGCTGTCACTTCTACTAAGGAATTTCGGCTGAGGGTCAAACTACTTGTTGGTTTAAAAGTGTTTTTAATTTGTTTAAACACACTTAGACTGCACACATTTGATTATTTTTTAAAAAATCAGTTCTAGGAACCCCTCAGAGCTAGACATTTTGGCACCAGAGATGAACCACTAAATAGTGTCCTCCTCTCCATCAGGGAATAAGGGATGGGTAAAGAACTACATGGGTAAAGGGGGACGCGGGTGGCGCTGTGGGTAAAAGCCTCAGCTCCTAGGGCTTGCCGATCGAAAGGTCGGCGGTTCGAATCCCCGCAGCGGGGTGCGCTCCCGTTGCTCGGTCCCAGCGCCTGCGAACCTAGCAGTTCGAAAGCACCCCCGGGTGCAAGTAGATAAATAGGGACCGCTTTCTAGCGGGAAGGTAAACGGCGTTTCCGTGTGCGGCTCTGGCTCGCCAGAGCAGCGATGTCACGCTGGCCACGTGACCCGGAAGTGTCTCCGGACAGCGCTGGCCCCCGGCCTATAGAGTGAGATGGGCGCACCAACCCCAGAGTCTGTCAAGACTGGCCCGTACGGGCAGGGGTACTTTTACCTTTACCTTTAAAGAACTACATAGGGACGCGGGTGGCACTGTGGGTTAAACCACAGAGCCTAGGACTTGCCGATAAGAAGGTCGGCGGTTTGAATCCCCGCGACGGGGTGAGCTCCCATTGCTTGGTCCCTGCTCCTGCCAACCTAGCAGTTTGAAAGCACATCAAAGTGCAAGTAGATAAATAGGTACCGCTCCGGTGGGAAGGTAAATGGCGTTTCCGTGTGCTGCTCTGGTTCGCCAGAAGCGGCTTAGTCATGCTGGCCATACGACCCGGAAGCTGTACACTGGCTCCCTCGGTCAATAAAGCGAGATGAGCATCGCAACCTTCCCGCTGGAGTGGTACCTATTTATCTACTTGCACTTTGATGTGCTTTCGAACTGCTAGGTTGGCAGGAGCAGGGACCAAGCAACGGGAGCTCACCCCGTTGCAGGGATTTGAACCGCCAACCTTCTGATCGGCAAGTCCTAGGCTCTGTGGTTTAACCCACACCGATCTGCACAGCAGTGTCAGGTCTAACAAGCGCATCAACTCAGGTCTTGCCCCCATGAAGCAGCTGACGCCATCACACAGCTGGCTATGTCTCCTCCTCTCCAGGGTGTTTTTCAAGCAATCAGAGACTGTGCCTGCATGCCTGCCTTTGCTCCTCCCACTTCATGCCTCTCCTGGTTCTGGGAGACCAGCGGGGAGGAGAGCTTGTCACAGCAGGAGTGGGAGACCCCCGTGGCTCTTCACCAGCCTGACTCATCTCAGCCTCTTGGCCGCCCTCCTCCCACTGCCCTGTTTCAGCTTCTGCCTCTGATTCCGAACTTCTTTCTGCCACAGATTCTCCCAGCTCACTAAGCCCTGTAACTTCTTCAGCTTCCAATGCCTCCTCTTCCCAGTCTTTTCTCTCTGACCACTCATCGCTTTCCCACCACCACTCCCCGGGTTCTGAATCTTCTTCCCTTGGTGACTCCCCAGCTGGTTCCTCTGCGTCCCACCACTTCGTGACACATGACTTCCAATGCCCCTTTTCAGAACTTGAGAATTCTTTTCCGCATACTAGAGCTATTACACTTCGGTTAGTTAATACCTTGCGTCGCTTGCAAACCACTAGGCATGATCTCGTTCACATGTGATGTTTTGAATCTTGAGCTTTCACCCTCCCTAGGATTCCTGGCATGGTTAGGGCAGCTCAGCAGGGGTGACTAAGGCTTTGGCAGGCTTGAGGCCACAGGGTGCACAACTGAGTATCATTTTAGTATTGCGAATTTTCAGTGTGCTCAGGGAATTTAAGGCGGTTGCATTTCTGTCCCTGGCCTCATCAGAAGCACGAAAAATAACCCCACCAGCTGTATAAGCGGAATATTTGGGCGACACGGCTCTGTGGAGCCCAAAGCATCTGCAAAATTCATTTCTTCCAACAAGTCACAGATGAAAATGTTGTTGTTTAGTCGTTTAGTCGTGTCTGACTCTTCGTGACCCCATGGACCAGAGCACGCCAGGCACTCCTGTCTTCCACTGCCTCCCGCAGTTTGGTCAAACTCATGCTGGTAGCTTTGAGAACACTCTCCAACCATCTTGTCCTCTGTCGTCCCCTTCCCCTTGTGCCCTCCATCTTTCCCAACATCAGGGTCTTTTCCAGGGAGTCTTCTCTTCTCATGAGGTGGCCAAAGTATTGGAGCCTCAGCTTCAGGATCTGTCCTTCCAGTGAGCACTCAGGGCTGATTTCCTTCAGAATGGAGAAGTTTGATCTTCTTGCAGTCCATGGGACTCTCAAGAGTCTCCACCAACACCAACAGATGAAAATGTTGTTGTTGTTGTTTAGTCGTTTAGTCGTGTCCGACTCTTCGTGACCCCATGGACCAGAGCACGCCAGGCACCTCTGTCCTCCACTACCTCCCGCAGTTTGGTCAAACTCATGCTGGTAACCTCGAAAACACTATCCAACCATCTCGTCCTCTGTCGCCCCCTTCTCCTTGTGCCCTCCATCTTTCCCAGCATCAGTGTCTTCTCCAGGGAGTCTTCTCTTCTCATGAGGTGGCCAAAGTACTGGAGCCTCAGCTTCACGATCTGTCCTTCCAGTGAGCACTCAGGGCTGATTTCCTTAAGAATGGATGCGTTTGATCTTCTTGCAGTCCATGGGACTCTCAAGAGTCTTCTCCAGCACCATAATTCAAAAGCATCAATTCTTCGGCGATCAGCCTTCTTTATGGTCCAGCTCTCACTTCCATTCATCACTACTGGGAAAACCATGGCTTTAACTATACGGACCTTTGTTGGCAAGGTGACGTCTCTACTTCTCAAGATGCTGTCTAGGCCTGTCATTGCCCTTCTCCCAAGAAGCAGGCGTCTTTTAATTTCGTGGCTGCTGTCACCATCTGCAGTGATCATGGAGCCCAAGAAAGTAAAATCTCTCACTGCCTCCATTTCTTCCCCTTCTATTTGCCAGGAGGTGATGGGACCAGTGGCCATGATCTTCGTTTTTTTGATGTTGAGCTTCAGACCATATTTTGCGCTCTCCTCTTTCACCCTCATTAAAAGGTTCTTTAATTCCTCCTCACTTTCTGCCATCAAGGTTGTGTCATCTGCATATCTGAGGTTGTTGATATTTCTTCCGGCAATCTTAATTCCAGCTTGGGATTCATCCAGCCCAGCCTTTCGCATGATGTATTCTGCATATAAATTAAATAAGCAGGGAGACAAAATACAGCCTTGTCGTACTCCTTTCCCAATTTTGAACCAATCAGTTGTTCCGTATCCAGTTCTAACTGTAGCTTCTTGTCCCACATAGAGATTTCTCAGGAGACAGATGAGGTGATCAGGCACTCCCATTTCTTTAAGAACTTGCCATAGTTTGCTGTGGTCGACACAGTCAAAGGCTTTTGCATAGTCAATGAAGCAGAAGTAGATGTCTTTCTGGAACTCTCTAGCTTTCTCCATAATCCAGCGCATGTTTGCAATTTGGTCTCTGGTTCCTCTGCCTCTTCTAAATCCAGCTTGCACTTCTGGGAGTTCTCGATCCACATACTGCTTGAGCCTTCCTTGTAGAATTTTAAGCATAACCTTGCTAGTGTGTGAAATGAGTGCAATTGTGCGGTAGTTGGAGCATTCTTTGGCACTGCCCTTCTTTGGGATTGAAAATAGGGTCATTCTATTCTTACCCCCAGAATCGCTGCCTCAATGCCACCAAACACACACCCAGAAACACCCATGAAATTTCTCTGCGGGTGTGTATTCTGTGTTCGTAAGCTGATTTCAGTGTGTTCTTAAATTAAGAGGGCAAGAGCCCAACAGTACACACATTTTCTTCTAGCATCAATGGAGACTGACCTCCGCCCTCCATGTAGCACACACATAATCTGGCTCTATTGCATGTTTTGCGCCCCTGAAAAGTGCTTCTTTAGAAACTGGTTTCATTCTGAAAACAAAAGCCCTTTTCAGATTGAATCAGCGTTACCTGGCAGTGCATCCATTTGAAAACAGATGTAAGCAGTCCCACTGATGGGTGTACCAAGATCGCCATCAGCGTTTTTAATTAGTTTTCCAATATTCCCCCAATAATAGCCAAATTATAACATCAATTAATTCCTGGGGTAAAAATCTGAATGCTTCAGATAAAACAGGGAGAGAGGACAAAATACTTGTTGCAGTTCAGTTCCAGAAACCTCTTTCGGCCAACAAACCTATTTGACTGGATCAGGGTAGCTGTGTTTAATTGCCTGGCTTTAAAAAAGTAATAAAACAATAGTGTATTCTCTCGTGACAAAGAGATCAGCATTTTGAGCTGCCACCATGAACTGCGCTGTGCTGACAATAAGCATTGTTTTGCCTAGAAACTGCTTTTTGCTGTGTCATTAGAACAAAGCCATTCAGAAATGACACAGCGGATGGTTTTTCTCCCTATTTGTCTTGCTGGTAGAATTGGGTGTTATTGGGTTGTTGTTTTTATCTTGATTATATATATTGTGGTTTAATATTTTGATTTTGTTTTGTGAACTGCACTGAGACCTCTGGGTATAGGGCGGTATATAAATTTAATAAATAAATAAAAAATAATAATATAATTTGATCATGTGGGCCTTCCATTGATGATTAAGTTCAACTGCCACTATACAAACACACACACACACACAAACAGAGAGAGAGAGAGAGAGAGAGAGAGAGAGAGAGAATACAGTAGTACCTTGGTTTACAACCGTAATCCGTTCCTGAGGTCCGGTTGTCAACCAAAACAGGTTGCAACCCAGGGCACGCTTTCACCAATGGGACCTTCTCCCCCCCCAAAAGGGTTGTAATCCAAAAAAAATGGGTTGTAATCTAAAAAAAGGCACACGCACATGACCAGTCCAATGAAGTTGATGTTGAAGAATCATTGCTTCAACACTGGTGATCTTTGCTTCTTCCAGTACACTGGTGTTAGTTCGCCTGTATTCCCAAGTGATGTGTAAACTTTTTGAGGCACCGTTGATGGAACCTTTTGAGGAGTTGAAGATGGTGTTTATAAGTGGTCCGTGTTTCACAAGCATACAGTAAGGTTGGTAGTACAAGAGCTTTGTAAACAAGCATTTTGGTTTCCCTGTGAATGTCCCCATCCTCAAACACTCTGCGCTTCAGTCGGGAGAAAGCTGCATTCACAGAGCTCAGACGATGCTGGATTTCAGCATCAATGTCGGCCCTTGTGGAAAGATAAGTGCCCAGGTAGGAGAAGTGATCGACACTTTCCGGCATTACACATTGAGTTGGATTTGCGGCGCTACAACAGGGTTGTTTTGACTACATCCCCACCTTTGGTGGGGGGCGGCGGAATCATTACCATGAAACTAGAGAGGCACTATAAAGATAAAGGTAAAGGGACCCCTGACCATTAGGTCCAGTCGTGACTGACTCTGGGGTTGCGGCGCTCATCTCGCTTTATTGGCCAAGGGAGCTTCCGGGTCATGTGGTCAGCATGATTAAGCCACTTCTGGCGAACCAGAGCAGCGCACGGAAACGCCGTTTACCTTCCCGCTGGAGCAGTACCTATTTATCTACTTGCACTTTGTGCTTTCGAACTGCTAGGTGGGCAGGAGCTGGGACCAAGCAAGGGGAGCTCACCCCGTCACAGGATTCGAACCACCAACCTTCTGACCGGCAAATCCTAGGCTCTGTGGTTTAACCCACAGCGCCACCCGCGTCCCTTGAGAGAGGCACTATAAGTGTAGTCAAAACCATTCATGAATGTGACCTAATAATAAGCATGACATACTTTACAGAATGTTTCCAGATAGGGCCTATTTCTAGCCTTGCCCAGGCCAGAGCTGTTTGTGGATCTGGGAGAGGTTGGCACTTGAGTCGACAGCCTCCTCTTTTTCCATAGTGTCACCTTGGCCTTGGGGCTTCAGTTACAGGGCAAAGAAGAAGCTGTCTTTCTCCTTTTTTATTTTTAGCTTAACATTATGCCCCCACCCCACAGCCCCTTTGCCAGCTCTCGTGTTCCAGACCATGTTTGTGAGATTAGTTTTGGGGCCACACCGCAGTGGCAACAGAGAGAGAGACTAAACCTACCGCTGTCCGATAACACCTGACACCTCAAAAAAATGCTCGGAAACTGGGATTTCACAATGGTGGAATCCTGTGTGGTGATGCTCTGATAATAATAATAATAATAATAATAATAATAATAATAATAATAATAATTTATTATTTGTACCCTGCCCATCTGGTTGGGTTTCCCCAGCCACTCTGGGCGGCTTCCAACAAAGATTAAAAATACATTAGAAAGTCATACATTAAAAACTTCCCTGAACAGGGCTGCCTTCAGATGTCTTCTGAATGTCAGGTAGTTGTTCTCTTTGACATCTGGTGGGAGGGCGTTCCACAGGGTGGGCGCCACTACCGAGAAGGCCCTCTGCCTGGTTCCCTGTAGCATTGCTTCTCGCAATGAGGGAACCACCAGAAGGCCCTCAGCACTGGACCTCAGCATCCGGGCAGAACAATGGGGGTGGAGACGCTCCTTCAGGTATACTGGGCCAAGGCCATTTAGGGCTTTAAAGGTCAACACAAACACTTTGAATTGTGCTCGGAAACGTACTGTGAGCCAATGTAGGTTTTTCAAGACCGGTGTTATGTGGTCTCGGCTGCCGCCCCCAGTCACCAGTCTAGCTGCCGCATTCTGGATTAACTGCAGTTTCCGGGTCACATTCAAGGGTATCCCCAAGTAGAGCGCATTGCAGTAGTCCAAGCGGGAGATATGGGCAGCCTGCTTGCCCTCACCAGTGAAGCGAGGGGAAGTGGTGAGATATTGGGGAGCTTGTGGGAGATCTCGCCTGAAACTGCCCCTCGCTTTGGTGGTGGGAGTGGCAACTTCCCGTTTCACCTCAGGCCGCCAAACAAGATGAGCCGCTCCTGGACTTCATATATGTGTATGCGTGCGCATGTGCACATAAAATACATGCTATCGATCAGTGCCAGATTTACGTATAAGCTAAACACGCTATAGCTTAGGGCCCCATTCTCTTGCCCCCCCAATTTCTCTATTAATATACTTCTTCTTAATTGTATTTCATTTCAACAATTACTTTGATAAAATGCATATTTTGTTATGTGAAAATGACTTTAGATACCTACTAGGTCCATAACTGACCATATAGCATATATTCAACGCAAAAAACAGCCACAATTTGTTGTTGACAAAGGACAGCTGGACATATAAAGGGCCCCATTACCTTCAGTAGCTTAGGGCCTCATCCAACCTAAATCCAGCTCTGCTATAGATGTAGGAGACAGAAAGAAACGCTTTCCACAACAAAAGCTATCATTCTAGTCAATATAAATGGAACATAAAGCTTGGTGACAGACATTTTCTTCCCGGTTATCATTATTTATAGCCTTGGACTTGCTTGCTAGCTGGCCGGCAACATCCCTCCTCTGTTCACTAGCAACACAAGCAAAACAGCAAAGGCAAAAGTGGAAGCGATAATGCTAAAATGAACAGTTAGATTCTTCCAAGCGCCTTGCGCTCTGTATTATTAAAGCGGAGATATTGAATGCTCCACGTTGAACATTATAATCAAAGAATGACGCCTTGATTACAACTCCTCGCCTTTAAGGTCCTCTTCCCTTCATCCGTAGCATGACTTATGATACTAAAGTTTATCTCTTGTGCAGAGGGAGACACAGCCTTAAACTGGAGTGTCAGACAAAGTGGTGTCTTACTTCATGTGACTTCTGTCTCAGGGAGATAGGCAACTGTGTTATACTGAATCAGACAATTGGTCCCATCTAGTTAAGTATTGTGTACAGCGGTACCTCGGCTTTTGAACAGCTTAGTTCACGAACAACTTGGAACCCGAACGCTGCAAAACCAGAAATAGGTGCTCCGGTTTTTGAACGTTTTTTCGGAAGGCAAACGTGCTCCGTTTTGAGTTCCCCTGTGTTTCCTGTTGCGCTGCTAATTTGCATCCCCCCCATTGCAATTCAAGCCTTCTGTTTCCGATCGCAGTGTTCTGAGGTGATATTTCACCCATATATTCAGTAAACATTTTCCAGTCTTCTTTAAATGTATGTTCTTCTTGTTCTCTTATTCTATATGTTAAATCTGCAAGCTGCGCATATTCTATCAACTTAAGTTGCCAATCTTCTTTGGTTGGGGCTTCGCTCGTTTTCCATTTGGGGGCTAGCAAAACACGGGCCGCAGTAGTGGCATACATGAATAATCTTTTTTGACACCTGTGAATTTCCCCCTGAATTATCCCCAACAAAAAGGACTCTGTTTTTTTTTTTTAAGGTACTTTTAAACACCCCCCCATTCATTTCCCAATACTGGGATATGGAGGTTCAAACACTTCCCCCTACCTTAGGAATGCAGCTTGCATGAACATTTTTAAGGAGTAACTTATAACCAAGTTTATACTGGATTATCTCATGACATAACACTTTCTGTTTTTTTAAAAAGAAAAGAACTCAAGTGTGGTTAGAAATCAAGCTCGGTTCAATGTAGATGAACTTAGATGAACTTTCTCATCTAAAAGTCTCTCCCTGTTACTGGTACACCTTCCAGGTGCCATTTTATAACATCCTATTTAATAGGAATGAACACTACAAAATAATAATAATAATAATAATAATAATAATAATAATAATAATAATAGCGTACAGGGGTACCTCTGGTTAAGAACTTAACTCGTTCTGGAGGTTCGTTCTTAACCTGAAACTGTTCTTAACCTGAGGTACCACTTTAGCTAATGGGGCCTCCCGCTGCCGCCACACGATTTCTGTTCTCATCCTGAAGTAAATTTCTTAACCTGAGGTACTACTTCCGGGTTAGCGGATTCTGTAACCTGAAACGTTTGTAACCCAAAGCGTTTGTAACCCGAGGTACCATTGTACTCTTGTTCTGATGTAATTCCCCCCCCCCATCTGAGGAGTGCAAATAGATTTTCACACTATGGGAAACTGAGCTCAGCAACAGCCATTTGTGACAGACACATTATTCTTATTGCACATGCGAGGAAAATGAGGCACAGGGATCGGTTGGCTTTTTCAGGCTCACCCAGCAAATCTGTCAAAAGGATCTGGAAGTCAAGCGCAACTTTGAAGAAGAAGACTATGAGAAAACAGAAGGGAGCCCTATATTGGGAACAATGTACTCCTGCCTGCCTGAGAAAACTCAAGTTGCATTCTTCAAACCAGTTGGAAATACTTAACGTTTAAACTGATTTTAAACTCATTGGGTTCCACAGACTTAACCGGCTTGTGATTCACTCCACCACTTAATATTTCCACCTGTGGTTTCCTTCTGCATCTTTGAATGGGTGATAAATCTTACCCTTCACAGAAGCGGTATTTGAAACATCTGTGTATTGCTGTTTGTGTTGAGCTAAAATAGGCCAGCAGTGATGGGAGTGTTTTGTAGGCATATTTGTCGTGAGTGAGAAGAGCCTGGGGAGTTCGATCTGGAGGACCTTGGAGCGGGTCCGAGCAGAGAGGGCTGATGGATTCTGAATCCAAAGAGATGTCTGATCCCAAGAAGCTGCCCATCAGCTGGGTGGAGATCCCAACCCCCAGAGGAGGCTCAGCTGGGAATAAATTTGTAGAAAGGTACTCCCTGTAAGTAGAGACTTCACCTTGCCAACAAAGGTCCTTATAGTAAAAGCTATGGTTTTCCCAGTAGTGATGTATGGAAGTGAGAGCTGGACCATAAAGAAGGCTGATCGCCGAAGAATTGATGCTTTTGAATTACGGTGCTTGAGGAGACTCTTGAGAGTCCCATGGACTGCAACCCTATCCATTCTTAAGGAAATCAGCCTTGAATGCTCACTGGAAGGACAGATCGTGAAGCTGAGACTCCAATACTTTGGCCACCTCATGAGAAGAGAAGACTCCCTGGAAAAGACCCTAATGCTGGGAAAGATGGAGGGCACAAGGAGAATGGGACGACAGAGGATGAGATGGTTGGACAGTGTTCTCGAAGCTACCAGCATGAGTTTGACCAAACTGCGGGAGGCAGTGGAAGACAGGAGTGCCTGGCGTGCTCTGGTCCATGGGGTCACGAAGAGTCGGACACGACTAAACGACTAAACAACAACAACACTACGAGAATTGGCAGCATAAGTTCATTTCTTCTTGGGGTTCCGCCGCCTAAGGCCACTGGCTCAATCTGCCATATGATGAACAGCCAGAGCACCTGCGTGCTGCAGAAGTTTTCACTCAGCGTGATGTGAGAGCAGCATATAGCCTAGCGTGTGGCAAGGAAGGTTATAAATTGAAGACAGCATTCTAGATGTGCTGTGGACCTGTTCGAATACACAGCCTTGCTGTTCAGACTCTGCAATGCCACCCATCACTACGCCCTTGACTCTGAGCCTTCTTCCGCTGGGGAAGAAGAGCCAGTGTGGTGTAGTGGTTAAGAGTGGTGGACTCGTAATCTGGGGAACCGGGTTCGCGTCTCCGCTCCTCCACATGCAGCTGCTGGGTGACCTTGGGCTAGTCACACTTCTGTGAAGTCTCTCAGCCCCACTCACCTCACAGAGTGTTTACTGTGGGGGAGGAAGGGAAAGGAGAATGTTAGCCACTACCTTCAGGTAGTGATACAGCGAGATATCAAATCCAAACTCTTCTTCTTCTTCTTCTGGGGGTTCCCTTGGGGGTTCCCCTGCTGGTGCCCCCCTCCTCTGCATCTAGCCAGCCCATAACAGGCAGCTGCCTCCCTCTGTCTGACAGTAGGGCACGCTTTTGGTATTATGGCACATCAGGGCTGGATCTACACACATCGTTTTAAACTTTGTATGAGAATCGGGTTGGCGAAAAGTGGAGCTCCGAAGCGCCATCTGGTGTCACAGTGTTAGAATGCACGAGCAACGCATAATAAAGCGCTTTTTCTTTGCCAGTGTAGCCAAGTCCCAGGATTGAGAAGAACGAGTGGAGTGCTGGTTCAAAGAGCCTACTGTTTTTGTAGGCATTCGGTACCCTCAGGCAGGAGACACCTGTAGAACCATTTCGTTTGCCCTCCCTGTCTGCGTTTCCTATGGCTGTGGACAGGTTAAGACAGGCTTCTCCCTCCTTGTTCGAACAGCAATGAACCCTCAGCCCAGCGCCTGCCTTGCCAGTTTGAAGATTGTCACGTGTCACTCACAGGTAGTAGGCAGGGCTCAATGATGCCCATGATTAAGCTGGGTTTATTTTCATGTGGTGATTACCGTCTGCTAAGTCTATTCCGCTAGCAACCAACTTCCTCAAACACTCAGACACAGGGCTTGCAAATGATGAAATCTGCAAGTGACATGTGGCTTTAGCTTAATGAAACCAGCCGGTGTTATGAACAATCAGCCTCATTCCAGTTATTAATGCACCGCATCGGCGTAAGAGCATATTGTCACGTGATTATCCTTTGTCTTTTGGGCATAGAGTCAATTAAAGCAGCAACATGTACCGTAAAGCTTTTAGGCAACACTTAGCTTTAGCAGGGATAAAGGGGAATAATTATTGCAGGGAAAATCCTATTACTAGAGCATATTCTCTTTCTTTCTTTTAAATCAACTCAAAAAGCAATGCTATCACTAGAAGTTAGTTCACTTATGTAAAGGGATGCAGTGTATATTGTCCAAAAATAGAACAGTCACATCTTTTCAAATGCACAATATTGGACTTTTTTAAAAAAACAACAAACCCTTTCAGCACGACAGGAAACAATATGGAACTAATTAAAACTGCATTTGTAGTTTCCTTTGATGGCGGTTGCAAAGAATGTGAGTCATTTCCGAATATAATTTTGACTTTGAAACAGGAGTTATTTATCTAGCCTAGATTTAAAGCCCACCCTGTCTCTTAAGTCATGGGCAGGTAATGTTTATCACTACCTTAACTAACCACATTTCACAGCCCGTCTCTGTTCACCCCCCATTTTCAGGTGGGGAATAGACACCGAGAGACAGAGCAATGGTTAGAAACAGGTTCATTACTATTATTCAGCCTTGAGCTTGGATTTGAAAGGACGGTAGCATTTTGGATCCAGCTTGCATTGGCAAATAGCAGTTGATTTATGAAGCAGCCTTGGGTGCCCAGAGGCCACGGAGGGAAAAACTCCTTCATTTTCCAGAGTAGCAGATCGACCTCCAGATCTACATGCCCATGGATGGACAATAACATATATAGGAGACCTTTCTCCCTTCAAATGGATGCTGCCGGGGGAACTGTTTGCCTTTGTTTGGGCTTTGTTACATTGACAAGATGTGATAGAAGTTTCTCTAAGCATCCCTGTTTCCCATGGATTTATTGTTTCTGATGTGATCCCAGAAAGTCCCACTTTTCCTTAAAAAGGTAAAGGGACCCCTGACAGACCTGCGTACATTAGATGTAAAAATTTCTCCATACAGGATATAGAAACTCTCCCCTATTTTTTTACACGAGTGATGCAGATCAGTGATGCAGATCACAACTAGTTTGGTTCTCGTGGAAAGGCCACCAGACAAAGTTAGTGTTTGACTCTGCCCACTGCTCAGGACCTCAGTTGTTATGTACTAAGCTTGGATCCTAGAACAATAGGCAGGTAGGATCCTAGAAGACAGCAACCTGATTGGTCTGCAGGAGCAGTCCAATCAGGCTCCAGGGGGGAAGTTGAATCAGCCAATCATGTGGGGCACATTGTGCAAATAATGTACATATAGCCAGAGGTTTTTTGGGAAATCACTCACTCACTGTTTACCATGAACTGAAATAAAGAGCATGAAATCAACACTCAACTCCGAGTATATTTTATCGATATTCTCTTTCTCCCATTTTATTTCCCTTTTGAAAATCAACCTACCCCTTCCTTCACCCAACGAAATGCTCAAGACCTTATGTGGTTTTTAAGCAGCCGCTGGGTATTTTTCCACTCCTCCCGACCGTTTCATAGTAATCCCATTGAAAGCGTTTTTCCTTAGTCTTATTTCATCAGTGTGGGATAATGACTACTTTCTTGGTCTGGTTTCCTGCCAGTGTGGAAATTTTTTGTCAAGGCAAGTCCCGCCCAAGGTGGTGAGTATGTTTTGGGCTTTTCCCAGGTAATATCGCTTTAACCGTCTTGTGCAATTGACTGAGCGGGGATAAACACATGACATTTCGCTTGCTCTTAAAAACCGCTCTTACTAACTGTAGAAATATATAAAACTGGGGAGGAGAACTGGCTGAAACAAAAAAAAAAAAATCCGTGCTGCGATCACTAAGCATGACTTTTTCAACTACTTTTTAGACTGCTGTTAGGCAATTTCTGATTTCAACATTTCAACCGTACTGTTATATATAACTTACTGACACAGTCTAGTTAGAAATCTGAAGGAAAAGAGAGGGGGGAATTGATATCACTAATATTTTGT
>JAXCMG010000054.1:3521769-3546255 GCA_034642415.1 Podarcis siculus | reverse complement strand
CTCGATGGCCCTTGTGGTCTCTTCCAACTCTATGATTCTATGATTTTCCCCCAGGCTGGGACTCAAGGTGGTTTGCACAAATTTGAACAACACACACAAAATGCAAAAAGGTAAAAATCTATAAAAAGACAATAGTTCGAAAAGTAATTAACCCATAATAGAATTAAAATACTACAGTACCAGGTGCTGTCAGTTTTGAGCCCAAAAGAATTCTGTTTGTAGCAAATGCGTCACCAGAACTGGTCATTCCCAAGCCAGAATGCAGCTCATCCACGTTCTCACTGCTGCTTAGAAGGATTTAAGATGCAGTGAGAATGTGAGATATATCTACATTCTTGTGGTTTCCTTTTGTGAAGGGACATTTCCTACCAAGGACATTGGAATCCCCAAACAACCCGATTCCGGCAGAGAAACAGAACGAAAAAGTACATTCTTCCCTGTGAAAGTATCCAGCTCTCAATTCACATTCCATTTTAATCTGTTTGTGTTTCAGAGATGCAAGGGCATCCGAGAGGTCTGTATAATTGGTAGCTTTTCGGTAGACGTGTCTGTCTAGGGCAGAAATGGAGTGGATTGAGAAAAGTTAACTAAAGTTTGCTTTATAATCATCCTTGCTTGGAGGTGGAGCAAGTCACCAGTTTGCCGTGAGGATTTCCCAGATGTGTGATGGATGGATTCTGCCTCTGCAAACAGGGAGTTTATTTTCTGTCAGGAATGCGAGAGAGAGAGAGGATTAAATTCTCCACCTCCACTCTCCATGTTTTCCCTGCTGCTCAGGCTCCCCTGCAGCTGCTATTTACTTTCTGTTTCTAATGCACGTGTTAATTGCATTTGCCCAATTAACGCCATGTCTCGTTTGGGCCTAATTCTGCACTCTTGAGGGGCTTTTGAACTGGTATATGAACTAGGGCTGCATGTGATGATCATATCCCCGTAATAACTTTGCACTACATGATAACATTATAACGTTACGGTGCTGGTATTACAATAGTTCTTTTTTAAAAAAAGACTTTTATTGATACAGCAAGAAAAAAGAAAAAGAAAACCCCACAAATGCCAAATTACACACAGGAATAACCATAGACACATAATTTTCTTAGCAAACAATAAAACATATATTGGTCTTAACACTAAAGACCCAACCTCCCGTCTATTCCATATTTCAATTTCATATTACTTATTGCCAATACACACTTTTATCACAATTAAACTTATTCTTAATATATCTAATTTCTTATATCTACCTTGCAACTATTACTGAAGTTCCTCGAATGCTGAAACAGAATTTAAACTACTATATTTATTTCTCAGATATTCTTTGAAAACCTCCCATTTTGAAACAAATTCCTGTTTTGATTTATTCTTTATTTTTTCTGATAGACCATCTAATTTGGCATATTCTGTCAGCTTTTGGATCCAATCTTGTATAGAGGGGATTTCATTACTCTTCCATTTTGCTGAGATCAAAACTCTTGCTGCCGCCGTCGCATATAAAAAGATACCCTTCCTCTTTTGTGGAATATCCAAATCTGTTATTCCCAGGAGGTAGGCTTCTGGTTTTTTTATTGAAAGAGATCTTTAGCATTTTTTCAGTTCTGCATGGATACTCTCCCAGAATACCTGCATTTTCCTACATGTCCACCACATATGGTAGAAGGTATTACAATAGTTCTTAAGGAGCAAGATGATTACAAGGAATGCCGTTGAGATGCATAACTGTGTGGGGGATTGGAATCGACTGAAGAGAGGATCTCTGGACCTTGATGAATCCTCGGCCACTTCAGATCTCTCTCTGATTCTCCCACTACTGAAATGACACCACTTGAGGCCCCTTTAAAAAAGCAGCATTGTGAGTTTGGGTACTGGGGCAGAGCGGGTTTAATGCTGAGCTCTTCTAATTCCTGGATTCAGCATGGATTCCATTTCAGATCCTCCAAGTCTCCCTATTTTCCAGGGACAGCCCCAGATTTACGGAAGCCATCCCAGTTTCTGATTTGATCCTGGAATGTCCTGCTTTTCCTTAAAGTAAAGGGACCCCTGACCATTAGGTCCAGTCATGGACGACTCTGGGGTTGCGGCGCTCATCTCGCTTTATTGGCCGAGGGAGCCGGCGTACAGCTTCCGGGTCATGTGGCCAGCATGACTAAGCCGCTTCTGGCGAACCAGAGCAGCGCACGGAAACACCGTTTACCTTCCCGCCGGAGCGATACCTATTTATCTACTTGCACTTTGACGTGCTTTCAGACTTCAGGTGCTTTCAGGTTTCCCCAGCCACTCTGGGTGGCTCCCAACAGAATTAATGATAATAATAATAATAATAATAATAATAATAATAATAATAATAAAGTGAATAAACATCAGACATTGAAATCTTTCCTAAACAGGGCTGCCTTCAAATGAATTCTAAAAATCAGGTAGTTGTTTATTTCCTCTCTGCTGATGTACATGTTGGCTGCAATCCTGCACACAGGTTGTTGTTGTGTTGTTGTTGTTACCCTGCTCATCTGGCCGGGTTTCCCCAGCCACTCTTGGCGGCTCCCAACAGAATATTAAAAACATGATAAAACATCAAACATTAAAATCTTCCCTAAACAGGGCTACCTTCAGATGTCTCCTAAAAGTCAGATAGTTGTTTATTTCCTTGACATCTGACGGGAGGGCATTCCAGAGGGCAGGGGCCACTACCGAGAAGGCCCTCTGCCTGGTTCCCTGTAACCTCGCTTCTTGCAATGGGAATGAGGGGGATCATTTGTTCCCTAGCTTGCTGTTGAAGGCGGACTGCCAACTCCCAGCACTGTTGATGATTTTGTTCAATTTATTAGTTAAGTTCCAGCGAACCCTCCAGCTCTCTCCCTGCTGCAAGTTCAGAGCTGACCGGCTCCCTTTCTCACTGTGAATGTGTGTGCATATATGTGCGTGTTTTTTCCCTTTCCTTTTTCTGATGCCATGCTTCATTTAACGTTAGCTTGGGGCAGCAAACACATGCTGTTGTCTGCTGCGTGACAGCGCACCAGCTTCTCCCTGTTCATTCGCTGAGCTGCTGAATTGTTCAAGCACTTGGGATAAGTTGGGAGAAATCGAGAAATGAGGAAGGACTGGTTGAGGGGAGGAGGTAGGGAGATGGATGGAAGCCTTTAGGTGAGAACAACAACAAAAGAGGAGGTACAGGCAGTAGTGGCAAGAGAGAAATACGGTGTGTCTTCTTCCTCTTTCTTCTTCGGCGATCACTCGTAGCCGAGTAGGTGTGGCAGAAACAGACAAGAGAAAGATGGAGGGAGGAGAAACAGGATGTGCGGAAAAGGGTTATATGGCAATGATGCTACACCGTGGTCTTGAATGAAAACTCCACAAAAAGGTTTGGAATTGATGCAAAGGGCTACCGAGCAATGGGCAGAGGAGAATTTCATCTACTCTGTGCTTTGTCAGGGATATCCTCCTTTCCTGGTTGCTACAATAGTACCTCAGGATGCAAATGGGATCCGTTCCGGAGCCCCGTTCGCATCCCGAACAGAACGTAAGATGCGACAGCGCGTCTGCGTGTGCGTGGGTTGTGTTTTGCTGCTTCTGTGACGTCATTTTGACCGTCTGCGTTTGCGCGAGCGGTGAAACTCGGAAGTAATGCGCTCCGTTACTTCCGGGTCGCCGCGGAGCGCAACTCTAAAGCGCTCAACCTGAAGCGTATTTATTCCAAGGTATGGCTGTATTGGCATCCGTCTGTGTCAGGATGCTGTCGGCGGCTCCTGCCTGGTTGCCCAAGAAAGTATGGAGACAAGGAAAAGTTTCTTACAATCCTTTTTCATTTCAGTCTTTGCAGAAAGAAGCTATAGAACCCAGCCTCTTGGATAATGGCGTTGTCCTGAGTAAATCTCTCCTACTTCCTCATTCGTCAATCTCATCATCTCCTCTACAGGTGCTGCTATGTGCCCTCTGTCTTTGAGCTCTTTGCTCTCCTACTTTTAAGGCTCGCCGGGTTCTGGGAGCTGGAGGGTCTGGAATGCTTTCTAATGACAATGTGTCAGTTGGGTGTTGTTCTGGCTCTCCCATGATATCCCAACTTCCCTCCTTATCTGCCTCTGAGTTGCGACCTCCCTCAAACCCCTGTTGTAAGTCTATACTGTCTTCCTCTTCCTCCTCCTTGGAAGGGTCAGGATGGGGAGGCAGTCTCCACCATTCCTCCTCTGCCCATTCCTTGATATCCTGCCTTGGGGGGCAATGGAGGAGTGAGCCTTTGGGGGCAAAGTCAAACTGTTGGAAGGTTGCAGTGCCTGCTGTGGTTGTAGAGACTGATATGGGAGAGACATGTTTTGTTGCAGCTGGAGCAGACTAAGGTGTCCGGTTGTGCTGCTGCAGATGCACCATGGCGTTTCTTCTCTCTGCTTGTCTCCAGTCACTGTGGCCATCTGCAAGGGATTCCCACACAGTGGGGTTGGTGTTGCTGGCCTTCATCTCATTTACAGACATTTTTGTAACGCAGAGTAAGTCTGCCAGCCATAGCTGTCAACTGTCCCTTATTTGGCGGGAAAGTCCCTTATCCCAGCGCCGTTTCCCGCTGTTGTCCCTTATTGATGATGTCCCTTAAATTACCCGGGTTTCCAAGGAAGCAGCTCCTCTCCCTCCCTCCCTGCCGGCCAGGGAGGAGGGAGGCTCCAACTGTGTTGCTTGGCTGCGTTGCTCACCCAATAAGGAGTCTAAGAACGACTGGGGGGTGGAGCTTGCATGCCTTGTGCTGTTCAAATCGGCTGCATTGCCTGGGGACTCGCCTTTGCTCAGCGCTTCCCAGCGGAGAGGTGATGGTGGTTTTCCTTGCTGCATCCCCTTTGCTGGGTTGCTGCGCTGTGGGACCCACCGCTTGAGGCTTCATTTGGTTGCTGGCTGGGCTTTCTGCCTTTGGCTTGGAGGGGCTCAGAAGTTGAACATAGCTGTGTTACGAAAATCCCTTATTTTGGTTGCTGTTCCCTTATTTTTGAGGCTGCTGGTCCCTTATTTTCAAATCTGTAAGTTGACAGCTATGCTGCCAGCGGGGCTGGTGCCTGAAGCCAGCTCCCCATAGAGCACATCCATGGGGATAAAGCCATTGTAGATCTTGCTGAGACAGGACTGCAAACATACTGGGAATGTGGGCTTGAGAGAGCACAGCTTTGTTTAAAATTCCGTCCCAAATCTTCCTGATGCAGCCCATGTGGAAGGCGTTGAGGTATCGCTCCTGGTGGTTGTAAGCTGCCCACGACTCACTTGCTTAACACGCAAGCCTGATAGACCTTCATCTTGGTATTGCACTTTAACATCGCATTCTCCCATGCCCTTTTGGAGGGGTGAGCCATTGCCGTAGTTGTGTTGCTAAAATGTTTGCCCAGCTCAGCGTTGACAGTTGTCAGGCTTCGGGAAATCAGATCTCTCCCACGGTGGCAGCAAAGAAGCAGAGAAAAACAGAGAAGAGTTCTTACCAATTCGTTTATTCAATAATCACAGCGGGAGACAAAGGAATGAGGTCTCTCTCTAGAAATGGCGTTGCTCCAAGTAAAGTCCAACCCCCCTATGTCGTCCCTATTCTACATCACCCCTGTGTCGGCTAACTGAGCTTTCTGACTCTGAGATCTCTGTTCTACTACCCGCAATGCCCGTCTGGTTTGAGGTGTGTGTGTCAGGAATGCTTTCCAAGGACACTGAGTCTGTCAGCTGTCTCTCCCCTTGCGCTTCTTCTTCTTCCTGAAGTTCCTCTTCCAATATTTCCCTGCTTCTCCCCTCTGCAGCCTCTGATCTATGCCCTTCTGCAAACCACTGTTCTAAATCTATGTTGTTGTTGTTTAGTCGTTTAGTCGTGTCCGACTCTTCGTGACCCCATGGACCAGAGCATGCCAGGCACTTCTGTCTTCCACTGCCTCCCGCAGTTTGGTCAAACTCATGCTGGTAGCTTCGAAAACACTCTCCAACCATCTCGTCCTCTGTCGTCCCCTTCTCCTTGTGCCCTCCATCTTTCCCAACATCAGGGTCTTTTCCAGGGAGTCTTCTCTTCTTATGAGGTGGCCAAAGTATTGGAGCCTCAACTTCATGATCTGTCCTTCCAGTGAGCACTCAGGGCTGATTTCCTTCAGAATGGATCGGTTTGATCTTCTTGCAGTCCATGGGACTCTCAAGAGTCTCCTCCAGCACCATAATTCAAAAGCATCAATTCTTCGGCGATCAACCTTCTTTATAGTCCAGCTCTCACTTCCATACATCACTACTGGGAAAACCATAGCTTTAACTATACGGACCTTTGTTGGCAATGTGATGTCTCTGCTATTTAAGACTGTCCTCCTATTCTTGGGAAGGTTCAGGAGGAGGGGTGGCAGTCCCCACCATTCCTCCTTGGTCCAGCCCTGACAATCGGGAGGTTCCTGGTTGTGGTGGAACCCAGGTAGACAAAATCATCTACCACCTCAAGTGTGTAGTCATCAACGGTGAGTGCTGGTAACGTCCTGACCCAGGACAATGTTGGTCTTTCTTCGTCAGGCTGATGAGAAGGCTGAACTCCCTGCAGGCTTGGGCAAAACAGTTGATGAGTCTCTGTAGAGCTTCCTTGAAGTTTGCTGTCAAGGGCACATCAACTTCAAACAACATATCTCTGATAAAGAGATCTCTTGGTGCAGAGATGTGAACGTTTCTCCATCGCTCCAAGATACAGAATAGATATGGATGTTTACACTGCTTCCCAAATCAGCAGTGGGAGTCACTGGTTGTAAATGGGTGTGTGCACAGAGCCTCAGGGTATGACACCTTCCGAAGTTCCTGCGTTAAGTGAATCTATGCTTGTTTTAGTGTGCGCTTCTAGTAGGCACAACAGTTTTTTAGCATGTTTAATGCAACTGTTCTGATACCCACTCAATTTTAGGTTCACCCCCCCCAAATGCCAGCAACCAGCGGTTATAGGAATTCTAAGGTCTTAAAGGTAAAGGTAAAGGGACCCCTGACCATTAGGTCCAGCCGTGGCCGACTCTGGGGTTGCGGCGCTCATCTCGCTTTATTGGCCGAGGGAGCCAGCGTACAGCTTCTGGGTCATGTGGCCAGCATGACTAAGCCACTTCTGGTGAACCAGAGCTGCGCACGGAAACACCGTTTACCTTCCTGCCGGAGCGGTACCTATTTATCTACTTGCACTTTGACGTGTTTTCAAGCTGTTAGGTTGGCAGGAGCAGGGACTGAACAATGGGAGCTCACCCCGTCATGGGGATTCGAACCACCGACCTTCTGATCGGCAAGTCCTAGGCTCTGTGGTTTAACCCACAGCGCCACCCATATAGAATAAATGTTGCTAATTGCACAAGATACACACACATACATAAGTATATAAACCACATGTCTAAAATATTACAGGAGAGCAATGCAAAAGCCATCTTGGCTCTTCTAAAAACTCTCAATATTTCCTCTGCCTCCTTAATCTCCCGTACCTGAGAACAGGTAGGCAGATAGCAATCAGAGGAAGTTCCTGAAGGAATTCCTCTCCTATATCTATAAACCTCCTTTATATTGTCATTGTTTCTCCAGATGCTCTGCATTGAGGGATGTCCAATGCTCATCCTGTTTTATCAAATGCTAATGTTTTGTGTAAACTGTGTCTGGAAATATTTAAAACTTGCTAAATCCTCAGGAATATCACACCTTGGCCTGCCTGAGCCACAGTAACCCCACCTTGTGAGTGATGTAATTTCTGACTGACTGTAGAGGGGATGTCCACCTTCTCCATGCCAAAATGCAAACCCTGAAAAGAGATGTTTCTTCTGGGTTCTGGGGTCTCTCTTGCCTCCTTGCTAGGAGGGGAGAGAATTCTGTCGCAAAAGAAAAATAAAGGTCTGCCTTGCTTTCACTGCATCCTGCCTCCATCCCTTCATCTCTGACCGATCCTGGACTTAGGGGACTCAGTCCCTTGGGGAGTTGGGCAGCAAATGACAACCACCCCTATTTTTTCTATATCACAGTCTTGCAGCCAGGATCAGTCCCACCAATAGCAAAGCAAAGGGGCCCTCAATGGTTGCTAACACATGTGCATAGGAATACAGATTCCACTCCCAAACACACCCAACTACAAGCTTTAGCACAATGGAGTACTGGATAAATAGAGACAGAGAGAGAGATCAGCAGAATGTAAGTAGCACTGACGGCTCCTTTTTAAAAGGCAGAATTGTAATTAGAGTTCACTTTGCTTGTGGGCTGGGATTTACCTATGTGAATCAGAGGAGTGAGGAATCATTGAGTAATGAATTATTCCAAAGCAATGCCGAGTCTGGCTGAGTCTTCTCTCTGTCTGACACTTGCTCAGACTTTATTAGCCAACACAGTTCACATCTGCTTCTAGGTGGCACTGCAGAAAGGCACGTGATGCAGCTGTTGCTATGGTACCTACAGGACTTCTAACTTTAAGAGAAGACGTACACAACCTTTAAGCTGACATCTGAGAGAACGGCATCCTCTCAGGAAGAAAAACAGCCTCGGCGGGTTTTGCTTTTCGTTCTCATTGAAAATTACCTTGCATGATATCCGGGGATGTCGCTGAGAAGGATGGCCTGGACTTTGGAAGGGTGTGTGATTTGCCCCAGGCTCTGCGACCCCCTAAAGATAGCCTTAGTATGACTTGTAATCCCCTGAAAATATTAAAGGTAAAGGTAAAGGGACCCCAGACGTTAGGTCCAGTTGTGGCCGACTCTGGGGTTGCAGCGCTCATCTCGCTTTATTGGCCGAGGGAGCCGGCATACAGCTTCCGGGTCATGTGGCCAGCATGAAGAAGCTGCTTCTGGCGAACCAGAGCAGCACGCAGAAACAGCGTTTACCTTCCCGCCGGAGTGGTACCTATTTATCTACTTGCACTTTGACGTGCTTTCGAACTTCTAGGTGGGCAGGAGCAGGGACGGAGCAATGGGAGCTCACCCTGTCGTGGGGATTCAAACCGCCTACCTTCAGATTGGCAAGTCCTAGGCTCTGTGTTTACAGGAACCCAAACACTCCCATCTAAGTACTGGGAGCTCTCTCTCTCTCTCTCTCTCTCTCTCTCTCACACACACACACACACAGAGAGAGAGAAACACAAACACATCAGTTGAGTTTCCATTCTTGGAACTGCCTGAAACCTTGCAGAAAGATTATCAAAACCAAGGTTGTGGTGCAAATAACGTTTGGGTTTCTAATGAAGCTTATCTCATTAAACAGCAGTTATTGCAGTTTACCACACGCCCAAGGCATACAAATAGCTGTTCTGATTTCCCATCTATGTCTTGAATAATCCTCTGAACAGAACGACTGTTGCACCACTAGTGAGAATCTACGCACCATAGGGGATCCATAATTATCTTTTTTGGGGGGGGAAAGAACGCTCCCCAAAGCTTTCTAACAAATGTTCTCTATTTTTAACTTCCCTACTCAGAAGGCTGCCCACAATACAGCCAGACAAGGGAGAACCACAGCAGGAATGCCATAACAATAACACTTGCCGTCACAATTGCAGCGTGCCTGCTCATTTGGGGTTTGTTAATGAGTCACTCATCCTCTTGTGAGAACCTGCATGAACTTCACTAAGCTCTTTTGCCTTCCATGAGATAAACACACCTTTTCTCCACCCTTCACGTAGGAAACCTGGGCAGATATTCCGCATTCAAGTTGCAGCTTTAGAAAAGCTGCCAACAAATGAAAGATAAGTCTCTTTAGAGATTGTCTTTGGATGAGTAATACGGCACATCATATCAGAACTATTCCAGTTTTCTTGGACTGGTAATTGTCAAGGAGACAGGCTATTCTGCACATGACTTCTGGGCCTGCTCCTGGATCTCATCCACCTCTTTTCTTATCCATAAGAGAAATACTTTATAGCTCAGTCTTTGCTAACCAGACAAGCTCCAGATGTTTTGGACTCCAGTTGTCGAGTCCAAAACATCCGGAAGATACCAGATTGGCAAAGATGGCTATAACTCCTTTGCCTGGAATTTTGCCTTTTGAACAACCAGGTTCTGTTTGCCATGAATAATAACAATTGCACTAAAAATCTCAAAAACTGGAGTGCGGTCTTCATCCTGGTGCTTGTTCTGGATATTTTGGGAGCCCCTAAAAACTTCAGAAACGCTGTAGAATGGGGTTTGTGTGTCAGGCTTGTGTAGGTGCTCCAAACCACTGAATAGCATTCTTCTGCCACAGCTTTGTAAACAGTCTGATGAGAGTAAATTTAGGAACTCTCTCCAGGCCAGGAATGTAGTTATCCGGCCAGATGTCAACCGCCTTCTGGGCAAGCACCTATCAGCATCTTGGTGACTGAAGATGCAAGCCTTGTTTTCTTGTTCGTGGGTAAGGATTCCATTCATACTTCCTACTTCGGTCATGTGGACGCCATCTGCAAACATTAATTTCCTTCAGGGCAAAGAATAGAGTTTTGCCAAAAACGTCTCCTGCTGTGTGTGCTTGCTGAGCCAGAAGAGTTCTCAACACCATGGAGGCTCTGATTGTGACTCTATAGTCAGCCTGCATGTGGTTTCGTCTACTTGGGAGGGAGCAATTTTGTAGTTAGGGCAGTGCATAGCTGTCAACTTACAGATTTGAAAATAAGGGACCAGCACCCTCGAAAATAAGGGATCAGCAGCCAAAATAAGGGATTTTCCCAGCACAGGTATGTTCAATTTCTGAGCCCCTCCGAGCCAAAGGCAGAAAGCCCAGCCAGCAGCCAAAAGAAGCCTCAAGCGGTGGTTCCCACAGCACAGCAACCCAGCAAAGGGGATCCAGCAAGAAAAACCACCATCACCTCTCCGCTGGGAAGCGCTGAGCAAAGGCAAGTCCCCAGGCAACGCGGCCGAATTGATCGGCACAAGGCATGCAAGCTCCACCCCCCAGTCGTTCTTAGACTCCTTACTGGGTGAGCAAAGCAGCCAAGCAACACAGTTGGAGCCTCCCTCCTCCCTGGCCGGCAGGGAGGGAGGGAGAGGAGCTGCTTCCTTTGAAACCCGGGAAATTTAAGGGACATCATCAATAAGGGACAGCAGCGGGACACAGCGCTGGGATAAGGAACTTTCCCGCCAAATAAGGGACGGTTGACAGCTATGGGTCAGTGTGGAGCACTAAGAGAGGGTTCCTGAGTTATAACCCCTCTGCTTGATCCCACAAGGGACATCTGTAGGAGGAAAAATATGAATCCCTGTGACCTACGTATGTAGGTCTATCTGACTTTTAAATAAGTAGATTGACTTTTAGAAGACATCCGAAGGCAGCCCTGCTTAGGGAAGTTTTTAATGTTTGATGTTTTGCTGCTTTATTATTATTATATTATTATTATTATTATTACAGTGGCACCTGAGGTTACCCAAGGGACGCGGGTGGCGCTGTGGGTGAAACCTCAGCGCCTAGGGCTTGCCGATTGCATGGTCGGCGGTTCGAATCCCCGCAGCGGGGTGAGCTCCCGCCTTTCGGTCCCAGCTCCTGCCCACCTAGCAGTTCGAAAGCACCCCCAAGTGCAAGTAGATAAATAGGGACCGCTTACTGGCGGGAAGGTAAACGGCGTTCCGTGTGCTGCGCTGGCTCGCCAGATGCAGCTTTGTCACGCTGGCCACGTGACCCGGAAGTGTCTCCGGACAGCGCTGGCCCCCGGCCTCTTAAGTGAGATGGGCGCACAACCCTAGAGTCGGACACGACTGGCCCGTACGGGCAGGGGTACCTTTACCTTACCTCAGGTTACAGACGCTTCAGGTTACAGACTACCCAGATTATTTCCATCTGGCATTTTCTGCATTGTCGCCCCAACTTTGTGCAGACCTCATTTGTGGTAAAATAAATTTACAACATAAATAAGAATAGTGGCCATCTCTCCAATGTGTGTGGATTGGCAAAGTGCTATTAAGGCTTTTCAGGGCTTCTGTACCTTTCATTAGCAGCTTCCTTCTTACAGCTTTTTGCCTTCTTATTGTTTCCTGCGCAGTGCTGCAACAGCATTACAATGGTACTTCAGGTTACAGACGCTTCAGGTTACATGTGCTTCAGGATACAGACTCCGCTAACCCAGAAATAGTACCTCGGGTTAAGAACTTTGCTTCAGGATGAGAACAGAAATCGTGCGGTGGCAGCGGAAGGCCCCATTAGCTAAAGTGGTACCTCAGGACAAGAACGGTTTCAGGTTAAGAACGGACCTCCGGAACGAATTAAGTTCTTAACCCGAGGTACCACTGTAACACAACAATTTGTGACATAATAAATGAAAGAAGCAATTAAAATGCAATTAAAATTCATTCAGCATCTAGCACAGTGCATTCCAATTGCTACAACAGTCTGAAAAATCATCAGGTTTAATGCCAAGAGCCTTAGCAATTTCCAAGTTATCTTTGGGAGTTTGGGAACCACTGCACTGTAAGATTACGAAGAATTCTTTAAGTTTGCCTTGAGTGTGGTGAGAGAGTTGTGATTGCTGCATGCAGTTTTTGCAGCACGCCGGAAGTTACAGCTGGCGAAGAGGCACAGACATCCTCAATCATTTAACTCAATGAGACTTAATTCCAAGCAGACATGTGCAAGATTGCACTCCACCAGAATTTATTTCGGGCACAATGCAATGAGATGTCTGACAGACAGAATGTGATCTGATGATGCTTCCCCCAGAATTAGAAAAAGCTTGCTCCATTTAATTCCTGCCTGCCACCCAGCTGCTAAGAGCACTTCTCTCTCTTAAAATATGCAAAGAACTCAAGTTAAGACTTAAAAAAACCAATGATAGCAAAATGTGGGGCACTTGGTAATATATCTTAAAACTAAAATATTACAAGTGAACATGTGCTGGTCCCAAGGGCTATCCATGCAGCAAGGTCCGAGTCCAGTCTGAGGTCAAGGGTGCGGTATGGAGGCTGTCCATCAAAGCTGAAGCGGGGTCCAAGGCAGGGAGTCGGGTGAGGTCAGGAACTCTGGCAGAAGAGCAGGACAGGGTGCAGGCAGGAACAGGCTACCAACAATGTTGCTCCTGCAACCTGGGACTGGGGCTGGCCGGCTTTTATCTGCCCCGAGGCATAGGGCGGCCCTGGTCCACAGGTGACTCGCCTCTCCTGGCCTGGAGGTGAGCACTCCTCCTGCAGGAACTTAGTTCCCTCGCCTCTCTGCCCTCAGCCTCTGCAGCTCAGGAGAGGCTGGAGGGTTACCGAACCCAGAGGCGACCTCAGCTTCCTCTGACGGGGCTGAGAGTGGAGCACCTGCAGGCAATGGGTCCTCCATCACCTCAGGGGCCAGAGCAGATGCCTACACCTGAGGATCCAGCACAGGTGAAGACCCTTCAGGCTCAGGCCCCAGCCCCAGCTTGCCTGGCTCGGGAGGGAAGCATCAGCTCGGGGTCCTCCACCTCGAGAGAGAGTGTGCACAAGCTGCCGTGTCTCTGTCTCTCCCTTTTCTCCCTCAGGGGTGCGTCATGAGGAGACGGGTGGCGGCAGGCGGGCAGGCAGCCCCTCTCTTGCGAGACTTCTGCCGCGCTGCCAGGGGAAGCCGGAGGCGGCAGCAGTGGCAGCAGCTGAGGAGGTGGCCTGAGGGAGGAGGAAGAGGAGGGGATGGGGAGGGACGCAGAAGGGCGGCGCTTCAGTGGCCGCCGCAACGCCGCAACCACCTCGGGTGGGGAAGGGATGGAACTCCTCGCGCCAGGACAACAGAGCCCTGATGAGCTGCTTAGCCAACCAGTGCAGCATCTTAATGTAGTGATTTCCCCCTCTGCATCCCTTTCATAACTCTATTTTTATAAATCATTTGTCCATCCATAGTTCAAATTTTTACTACAAGTTTTCTGTCAATCCTACCAATGTATGTAACTCTTTACAATAGCTTTTCAACTAAATTATAAACTTTCCCCATTCTTTATTGAAGAGGTCCTCTTCCTGGTTTCAAATTCTGCCTGTAAGCTTTGCCATCTCGACGTCGTTCATCAGTTTTGTCTGCCACTCTTATTTGGTGGGAGTTGTAGACCCTTAGGATCATCTAGTCCAACCCCCTGCAAAACACAGTCAGTCGCAGCCAAAGCAGCCTGGCTCCATCAGTGGCAGATTTCTGTATAAGCTAAGCCAAAATCCCTTATTTTGGCTGCTGAGCCCTTATTTTCGAGGCTGCTGGTCCCTTATTTTCAAATCTGTAAGTTGACAGCTATGTTCCAGTGTAACAGGAGATTTATGGATGGGAAGTTTTTGTGAAATGGCCGCAGAGATAGATGATAAACGGATAGCTAGAAGAAAGCTTGTAAATGTATTTTCGCCTACGAGATATGCAGAACACTTGGACGGTCTGCCCAATGGAAGAAAATTCTGCAGCGAACATAGTTGACTTAAGTGACCCGATGATAAAATATGTATGTGATTGATGTATATTCCAATATTTAAAGGCCTATTATTGCCTGATAGGGCATTAATAATGGATAATCACTCCCCCCCCCCAATGCATCGCTAATGCTATTTGCTCTTATGAGGCAAGACAGAAATTGGTCTTGATTCTGAAATTCATGCTCCTGATGAGAGTAGATCATTCTTATAAAATAGAACAGAACGATTCATTTAACTACAGGACTCTACCGGCCATAGCCTTTAATATTACGACGAGTTCGTCGTTCCTTTAGTGTCTTTCCGGAATATTTTCAATATGTAGTTTTTAGAACACCATGCATGGGAGAGTGTGTCAGTTTGTCCCTTAGCGCCTGGTTTCAAGTTGTCAGAAATGTAAAAGAAAGAGCAATGTACTGAGAAGGGCTGGGCGATATCTGGTTTTCAACATTGTGATATATCGCCAGCTAATATACCAATATTAGCAAGATCATGACCACTGGTCCCATCACCTCCTGGCAAATAGAAGGGGAAGAAATGGAGGCAGTGAGAGATTTTTCTTTCTTGGGCTCCATGATCACTGCAGATGGTGACAGCAGCCACAAAATTAAAAGACGCCTGCTCCTTGGGAGAAAGGTGATGGCAAACCTAGACAGCATCTTAAAAAGCAGAGACATCACCTTGCCAACAAAGGTCCGTATAGTTAACGTCATGGTTTTCCCAGTAGTGATGTATGGAAGTGAGAGCTGGACCATAAAGAAGGCTGATCGACGAAGAATTGATGCTTTTGAATTCTGGTGCTGGAGGAGACTCTTGAGAGTCCCATGGACTCCAAGAAGATCAAACCTATCCATTCTGAAGGAAATCAGCCCTGAGTGCTCACTGGAAGGACAGATCCTGAAGCTGAAACTCCAATACTTTGGCCACCTCATGAGAAGAGAAGACTCCCTGGAAAAGACCCTGGTGTTGGGAAAGATGGAGGGCACAAGGAGAAGGGGACGGCAGAGGACGAGATGGTTGGACAGTGTTCTCGAAACTACTAATATGAATTTGACCAAACTGCAGGAGGCAGTGGAAGACAGGAGTGCCTGGCGTGCTCTGGTCCATGGTGTCATGAAGAGTCGGACACGACTAAACGACTAAACAACAACAACAACAATATACTGATATATCATGATGTCTGAAAGAAGGATGGAGCTGTGCAGAGGCAATTGGTTGGCTTTGTGGTTTTTATTGCATCGTGATTTCGGCTGGTGCCTGCTCTTGTGATTTGCTTCCCCCTGCGAGAGGAAGGGGAGAGCTGAGCCAGCAGAGTTAACAGGGGCTGCAAGAATCGAGAGAAGCATTGGCTGGCTTCACGGTTTCCCCCACACTGTGATTTTTGCATCGCGCGCACACACACATTTGCATGTTTCCATTGGTAGCAGCAGTTAACAAACTGAAGAACATCGTCTTCTTTCTATGCTCCTCCCGATGGAAACATGCAAATGGGGTAGATATACCCTTGCTCCAATACTTCCGCCACCTCATGAGAAGAGAAGACTCCCTGGAAAAGCCCCTGATGTTGGGAAAGATGGAGGGCACAAGGAGAAGGGGACAACAGAGGACGAGATGGTTGGACAGTGTTCTCGAAGCTACCAGCATGAGTTTGACCAAACTGCGGGAGGCAGTGGAAGACAGGAGTGCCTGGCATGCTCTGGTCCACGGGGTGACAAAGTGTCAGATACAACTAAACAACAACAACAACAACATACCCCTGCTTTAAGCCATTTACATACTGCCTTCTCTTGTGTATTATTTACTACAAAGCTCGATGACGAAGCTCTTTAGCGATGAAACGTCGGATTACCGGAACGGCGTCCAAGCACTGAACCACTGGTATATCACAACTGGACTATATATTACTGCTTTTGCAATTGTTCAATATAAATCTATTTTGGAATGAGAAGAAATTAGCACTGACCTACTGATATATTACAAGCAAACTCCTTATTTACTGCACTTGCTACTGTTTAAGATAAAACCGATTTGGGAAAGAAACTACTTTTGCCACTTTTATGGACGTTTATTGTTTGCTTACAGATAGTTTCCATGGTGATATTATCTTGTGTCGATTGCAGAAGTGATTGCATCACCACCCTGTTTATTGTTTTGTGGAAATATTTGGAGCACAAAGCAATATCAGCGTTTCCACGCTATTCTACTCCCATCCGCTGCAGAGAATTCCCCATCCTCCTCAACGACTTAGTCAGGCTGGCTGGCTTTTCCCTTGTGAAATAATATGGAGGAGAGCTTGAAGAACTTCCTGTTTTATAAATGAATGACCTGGGTGCACCCTTGAGTCATACACAAGAATCACCGTAGTCAAATCTCACACACAAGGTTCGGGTCAGTCGAACGGAAATGGTTCAGGGAGCCTTTACCTTTACCTTAAGAAAACATTTCGGGATCAAATCAGAAACCGGAACAGTTTCTGTAAATCTGAGACTGTCCCTGGAAAATAGGGACACTTGGAGGATCTTAAACCATACCCCCGGTGCAGAACGGCATGTGTAGTTGAAAGAGTTTTAAACAAGTGCTGAAACTTTAAAATGACTGTACGTGGGTGTATATGTAAATTCACACGAGTCAAGGGATCTCCCTTCAGCAAATATTGTGTGTGGCGGCAGCCAAAATCGAAGGCTAGAGGCCTTAGTCAGGCGAACTGACTGTGCACAATGCTGAGTTGGTTGTCCATTATGTGAGCAGGTTGTCTGAAGGTTGCTAAAACACGATGTTGCTAAAAAGAACACCCGCCCCACTCTCCAGACACACAACGTTTTTGCATGAAGCGAAGCATTGTCTGGGAGATAATATAGGTAAGAATAGACCTGATCCAACATTCTAGCCAAAGCTGACAGAGTGGCTTATGTCTGGGTCGATATTTTTGGAGAATAAATACATGCACGAAGTAGAAGAGATGCAGAGAGGAGCCAAAAAACTGTAGAGGGGATTTGGCAGGCCACCTACGGAAAGAAAGTCAGCAAGACAGCAGACGAAATGCTGGCAGAAAGAAGAAGAACCATGACAGGTGAGGGAGTACAGAGTTACGGATCTGGCATTCGAGAACCTCCAAGTGTCCCTATTTTCCTTTAAAAAAAAAATTTTTTTTTATTGATTTTAACATATAAATTATAAAATGCACCACAAAACTTATACAATCTTTTTAGACTTCCATCAGCACCTCTGATGATGATCCACCGTTTTAACCACTTCTTATGCATTTCTTACCTTTATATTGCCTTTACATCTCTTAACAAATCATCCTTCCCCTTCTCCATTTTTGCAATTCTTCTAGTAATACTCCTCACAAAACTTCTTGCAAACCAACAAACGTCGTCTGATCGTCACAAATACTTTTCAAATAGTCCGTAAATGTACTCCAGTCTTCCGTGAATTTATGGTCCCACCGGTTTTGAATCCTTCCTGTTAGTTTATCTAGTTCTGCATAGTCCATTAACTTCATCCTCCATTCTTCAATCGTCGGTAATTCTTCTTGCTTCCATTTTTGGGCCAATAATATTCTTGCTGCTGTTACAGCATATAAATAAAGCTTATATTCCTTTCTATTTATATCACTCCCAACAATGCCCAATAAAAATGCTTCTGGTTTTTTTTTATAAATGTATATTTCAACATTTTTTTCATCTCATTATATATCATCTCGCAGAAGCATTTCACCTTTTTACCAAGTGTCCCTATTTTCCAGGGACAGTCTTGGATTTACAGGATCTGACCCAGTTTCTGTTTTGATCCCTGAATGGCCCACTTTTCCTTAAGGGTAAAGGTAAAGAACCCATGACAGTTAAGTCCAGTTGCGAACGACTCTGGGGTTGCAGCGCTCATCTCGCTTTACAGGCTGAGGGAGCCGGCGTTTGTCTGCAGACAGTTTTTCTGGGTCATGTGACCAGCATGACTAAGCTGCTTCTGGCGAAACCAGAGCAGTGCACGGAAACGCCATTTACCTTCCCGCTGGAGCGGTACCTATTTATCTACTTGCACTTTGATCTGTGCAGAAGTCATAGACAACGTGGATAATTTGTTCCGTGAACTTCAAACCTTTAAAAATTCCCTAAACTTCCCTAAACAGGGCTGCCTTCAGATGTCTTCTAAAAGTCGGATAGTTGTTTATTTCCTTGAAATCTGATGGGAGGGCGTTCCACAGGGCGGGTGCCACTACCAAGAAGGCCCTCTGCCTGGTTCCCTGCAAATTCACTTCTTTCAGTGAGGGAACCACCAGAAGGCCCTTGGTAATAATAATAATAATAATAATAATAATAATAATAATAATAATAATAATAATAATAATATTTTTCAGTTGCCCTTGTCTGGTCTTGAGGGATACAATCCAGATGAATTTTTTTAAAAAAATAGTCATAATGGTGATTGTCCAGAGAGCAATGAACATGAGAAATACTTTCTACTATAATTCCTGTAGTAGGTTCAAAAAATGGGCAGAGTGCAAACCGGGACCTACTAATTTAAAGTATTGGTTTATAACTGATCTCAGCGAACAGATGTTTCTGAGTGTAAAATGAGACGGTTGCCTGTTAAGGCTGAGCGGCCCTAACCAAAGCCACTCATTATGTTCAAATTACAGAATCTGGGAGAACGAGACTCCGCGTAGGAAGATGACATCAACATCTGTAGAACTCTGCTGGGACCATAAAAAGCCACTTTGCCAGTGTAAAGGCTATATCATATTACCCACCCATTGTGTGTGTGTGAGAGAGAGAGAGAGAGAGAGGGAGGGAGAGTTGCAAATACAGGATAGCAAACGAGTCAATAAGGATGGTGGGAAATCTTCCCAGTAAATGTTCTTGGTGGTTTTGGGTTATTGTTTTTTTTAAATGTATAGGTACGCCAAGCCAAGCCAATCCTGAAAGAAACAACAAGCAGAACGTAGGCCAAATGATGTGACAAGTTCTAAATTGAAACGAACTTGCATTTTTAGCTTAACGTTTAATCTGGTTCCTTGAGGATGCATCAATAAGTCACAAAATCCCACATGCGGAAAACAACATAATTGTAATAGATTTGGAACGAGAGGGGAAAAAAATTGGCTGTGAAGATGTGGCTAGGAGGAGGAATAGGATATAGTTTTATCTGACCACTTGGTGGCTGGCACAGTGCTTTTTTTCTAAAAAAAATGTTTAGGGTTACTCTCATTTTCCTACTCATATTGAAATACTAGCCCTCAATGAGGCCAAACTTAGATTCACCAACTGTTTAGGGCAGGTATTTTGGGGGCCTAATCCAGCCCACTGGTCAGTTTAATCCAGCCCCTGTGGCAGTTTATTTCCTGGGGTAAAATCTTTAAAAAAGCTCAACAACTTCAAGCCGAAAAAAGGTCAAGAACATTGGTTGGCCCTTTGGTCGGCCCTCACGGCCCTTCACTTCATCAAATCTGGCCCTGTTTGAAAAAAGTTTGGACACCCCTGGTTTAGGGGTATGCGTATCCATGCATCCCCCCCAGAAAAAAAGCACTGGGTACGCATGCCCCTAAATATTTTGTGAATCTTCGTACTTTCGTCCATTTACTGTATTTCTTTTCCCCAATTCTAACTATAAAATGGTTATTTTCTTGAGTCAAAATGAAAGTTCCAAGTTTTATTGCGGCAAAAGCCAGTGACACTAAACACCACAAGATCAAACAAAAAGAAATCAACAACAACATCAGAAAAAAGTAAAGGTAAAGGTAAAGGTAAAGGTCCAGTCGTGACCGACTCTGAGGTTGTGGCACTCATCTCGCTTTATTGGTCGAGGGAGCCGGCGTACAGCTTCCGGGTCATGTGGCCAGCATGACTAAGCCACTTCTGGCGAACCAGAGCAGCGCACGGAAACGCCGTTTACCTTCCCACCTATTTATCTACTTGCACTTTGACGTGCTTTCGAACTGCTAGGTTGGCAGGAGCAGGGACCGAGCAACTGGAGCTCACCCCGTTGCGGGGATTCGAACCACCGATCTTCTGACTGGCAAGTCCTAGGCTCTGTGGTTTAACCCACAACACCACCTGCATCCCAACCAAAATGAGAGTACCCCTAAACATATTTTTTAATAGAAAAAAAAAGCACTGGGTGGGATGGAAGAGCTATTAGCAGGGTGGCAATTGCTTAGATAAGAATTCAGAGAGGGCTTTTGAAAGATGTCATGCTTCTGAAAGAATCCTCATTGTGGGAGGGGGAGACAGAATATCCCACGACCTCCGGGGAATATTTTATCAAAATGCTTTGCGATTTCTATGATCTTGATTGTGTTAGAATAAATTTTCCTATCCGGCACCGGCTGAGGGGGTGCTTTTCCTCTTGTGGTTTTCGTTAGCTCATTGGGAGAGCACATGTCTCACACTGACAAGGTCCCAGGATCAACTCCTCCCCCCCACCTCCCCAGTAAGTCTAGGAAAAAACCCGCTGCCTGAAACCCCAGAGACCCCATTGATGTTGTGTGTGCTCTATAAGGAGGGATTTAAAAATAACTCTAGAAATGGGGAATGTCTCCTGTGTTTTTCTCTCCATCTACCCCCAACACCCCTCCCTCTTTTTTCTCTACCCCCCCAAGGCAACCCCACTCTTCCTGAAATATACTAGGAGTTGAGAGTGGGTTTCATGCTCTTTATTCAGCTCATAGTGGTGAGGAGGAATGGAAGTTCCCCCAGAATGTCTTCCTTATATACATTATTTACACAATGGGCCCCACGTGATTGGCTAATTCCGGGATTCTCCTGTAGACCAATCAGGTTGCGGATTCACTTCCACCTGGAGATGGATTGGGTGGCTCCTGTGGACCAATCAGACTGCTGCATTCTGGATCCTATTGTTCTAGGACCAATCAGACTGCTGCATTCTGGATCCTATTGTTCTAGGACCAATCAGACTGCTGCATTCTGGATCCTATTGTTCTAGGACCAATCAGACTGCTGCATTCTGAATCCTATTGTTCTAGGGCCAATCAGACTGCTGCATTCTGGAAGTCCGTTCGACTTCCAAAATGTTCGGAAACCAAGACGCAGCTTCCGATTGGCTGCAGGAAGCTCCTGCGGCCAATCGGAAGCCACATCGCATGTTCGGGCTCCAAAGAACGTTTGCAAACTGGAACACTCACTTCCGGGTTTGTGGCGTTTGAGAGCCAAAGCATTCGACTTGCAAGGCATTTGGGATCCAAGGTACGACTATATTTTGCAGTGTATTTTGCAGTGCATTAGTGTTCTTGACACAACACTAATGCCTCAGAATCATAGTACTGTAGAGTTGGTGAGGCATCTGATCAAGGCCTGTATTTTAAAATGGGCTTAAAGATTTGCAAATGTTTCATGCCAGGCAGAAAACCATCTGGCTAAGTACTTTGGCTTTTGTTAACCTCCTGGACAAGGGCCCCCCTGATTTATAGCAGTACCAGGAGACAGGTTTCTCAAAGTTGTAAAAGGGAAATACAGGCTGGGAGCAAAGGTTACACTGACCCTACATATTACAGAATACAATCAAGCTGCACAAACACTAATTAAGAGTTGGTAAATAGTAATGGTGGGACGCGGGTGGCGCTGTGGGTAAAAGCCTCAGCTCCTAGGGCTTGCCGATCGAAAGGTCGGCGGTTCGAATCCCTGCGGCGGGGTGCGCTCCCGTTGCTCGGTCCCAGCGCCTGCCAACCTAGCAGTTCGAAAGCACCCCCGGGTGCAAGTAGATAAATAGGGACCGCTTTCTAGCGGGAAGGTAAACGGCGTTTCCGTGTGCGGCTCTGGCTCGCCAGAGCAGCGATGTCACGCTGGCCACGTGACCCGGAAGTGTCTCCGGACAGCGCTGGCCCCCGGCCTATAGAGTGAGATAGGCGCACCAACCCCAGAGTCTGTCAAGACTGGCCCGTACAGGCAGGGGTACCTTTACCTTTACCTTTTTAAATAGTAATGGTAAATGGTAATTAAGGTGCCTTGTCGAGGCAAATGTAAGATATATGGCTACTTGTCTGCCATTTATGGATAGAAGGAAATATAGCTCTTTGTCTCCCATAAAAGGTAATAGGAAATGGGTGTCTCTTTTATGATTGGTTCTAGCAAACAGCCAATAGGAGTTTCAACCAGGCTGATTGGACAGAGGCAGCCAAAGGAGGAGCAAGGGGGCTGGGTTGAGGAAATATAAGTGCTGGCCATCAGGGCTGGAGGGCAGGCAGAGCTTTTGGTAACCATATACCACTGTGCCTCTCATTTATTTGTCTGACAAATAAATTATTATTTTAATTTCTCTATTGCTGCGTTGAATATTTCATTCCAGCTAAGCGTTAACCACAAGCAGGGTGCTACATTGGAAGGGAAACCTGATAATCATCTAGTACAACCCTCTGCAATGCAGGAATATGCAGCTAGCCCATACGGGGCTCAAACATGCAACCTTGTCATTATTATCAGCACCATGCTCTAACCAACTGGTGGGTTTTGTTTGTTCTGAGGTGCTTTCCCAAGGCTACTGCTTTCTTGCTGTCTGGAGGGGCTATAGTGCAACAAAAGCGGGACCAAAATAAAGTCCAGAATGTTTGTGGAATAAAAAAATATTGCATTTCAGCTGGTAGTTTCAGAATATGGACTTGTAATGGTCATAGGGGTTGCTCGTGTGTAAGTTACTGCCACTCTGGGCTTGGTTGCCTGGTTAAACCTTTCTTGTCTGCACAGCCATTCGCTTCGTGGCTGCTCAGTCACTAGCAGAATCCGTCAGTGGGCGTTTCTTGAACTTCTTCCAACACAGAAGTTCTTTGACGCCAAGTCTCCTCCTACTCTCCCTGCGCGAAAGTCTTCTGCGCAGGGTGGGTGTGGGCAGCGGAGGATCCGTGCTCTCCCCGCTGGTCTCCAGCGAGGAGTCCTGGAGCCCCTTCGCCGATTCCCCCATCAGCCCCCCTTCACCCCTGGTGTTACGCTGATTGCCTTCCCCAGCAGATGGGCTGCCTCTCCCCCTGCTGGGCCCCTCTCCAGCATCGCTCGGGAGCCTTGCCTCCTCCTATAGCTCCGATGGCAGTTCCCTGACAGGACTGGCTGGAAAGAAAGCACCCAAAAATTTTGCGTGCACAAAAGGTATTGAAATCACGTATGACCACTCTGATAGCATCCTGAGCACAAGTCATCATGAATGTGCAATAAAAAAGGATGCCTTCTGGGGCCTTGTGAGTCTATTAGGGCTAGATGATATGTTGTCCCAAACTGGTTTGAAGCCCATATCATGATACCGGTTTCATAATTTTTGACCTGGTAATATACTGTGAATCATGATGTGTGTGTGTGTGCATGCACTACGCAAAAAACACAATGCAGGAAAAACCGTGAAACCAGCCAATGTATTCACATAGCTCCATCCTTATTTCAGACATCGTGATAAATCGGTATACAGTGGTATCTCGGGTTACATACGCTTCAGGTTACATACGCTTCAGGTTACACACTCCGCTAACCCAGAAATAGTGCTTCAGGTTAAGAACTTTGCTTCAGGATGAGAACAGAAATCGTGCGGCAGCAGCGGGAGGCCCCATTAGCTAAAGCGGTGCTTCAGGTTAAGAACAGTTTCAGGTTAAGAACAGACCTCCGGAATGAATTAAATACTTAACCCGAGGTACCACTGTATCACGACGTTTAGCTGGTGATAGGTCATGATGTTGAAAACCAGATATCACCCAGCCCTGGTGTCTATTATCAATTCTTAATGACTTTTGCATTAGATCTGTAGAATTTATCCTCGGCAGATGCTGGCTGTGGTCTGGTGCCTATGAAGATGACCCGTGCATTTGTAGGCAGAGAGTACAAAAAAGTGTCATCAGACAAATAATCAGTTATTTTGAGTAGGTTTTACTGTGTTTGAAGAAGGTCTTTAGTGTTTCGTTCCTGCCGCCCTCTAGGTCTATAAGGATGCGCAAGGAGTCGGTTATCTTAAAGCACCTAGCATTTGCATGAAGACATGAGAAAGCAGAAAAGTGTTGCCATAGCAACACAAACAAATTCGAAAACAATGAACCCCAGTTGCTATAATGTCTAATCCACACAGCGCAGGGAAGTTAACGGAATATGTACCATGAGAACTAATAATTTATCCTGTCATTTTTAAAATAAAAAAAAATAACCTCTGCCAGTCAACAGATTACAAGCATAAGTTTCCTTCCTTCCTTCCTTCCTTCCTTCCTTCCTTCCTTCCTTCCTTC
>JAXCMG010000054.1:3446585-3521759 GCA_034642415.1 Podarcis siculus | reverse complement strand
TCCTTCCTTCCTTCCTTCCTTCCTTCCTTCCTTCCTTCCTTCCTTCCATCCTAAAGGACTCTGGACTCTTGAAATGTAGAACAAAATTTAAATGCAAGGAAAAGATGTTGCAGCCACCTTTCACACAGACACGGAAATGAAAGTGGGAACATTTCTGAATTCCACCGGCTTTCCTGACAGAAACGAAACCATGTGTCCCTTAGCAGTCAAGAGAACATGTTCCCTCAAGAATGCAGCTGTAGCTCATAGCTGCTTTTCCTTTCTGTCCCGTGGTTCCTTGTGGAACTCCAAAAGCAAAGAGCTTCTGGCATGTGCAAAACATTATTTTGATTTCCCTGAGAGTTTGCAGAAGAAGGCAGCCTGCTGTGGGATTTATGGATGGCGATAGAAGATGATGTCATCACTCTTTCAACACAGCCCCACCCCCCCAGGGACGGTGAGCTTTGCAACATGTGTCTGAGAGATGTGTTGCACATGGCAGTGATCGTATCATTCAGGAGAAAGCAGTGAGCCACAGACGTCCAATTGCGGTCACTGATCTTGTAGCTCCCACTCTGCTGGTCAATGACATTTCTACCGCAGCTCTGAACTGGCTCCACCAGTTAGGTTCTAGGAAGAACCAGTACAATATATGCTGTTGGTCATCTAGAGATATGTAAAGGTAAAGGGACCCCTGACCATTAGGTTCAGTCATGGCCGACTCTGGGGTTGCGGCGCTCATCTCACTTTATTGGCCGAGGGAGCCGGCATACAGCTTCCGGGTCATGTGGTCAGCATGACCAAGCCACTTCTGGCGAACCAGAGCAGCGCACGGAAATGCCGTTTACCTTCCTGCCAGAGCTGTACCTATTTATCTACTTGCACTTTAATGTGCTTTTGAACTGCTAGGTTGGCAGGAGCAGGGACCGAGCAACGGGAGCTCACCCCATCGTGGGGATTCGAACCGCCGACCTTCTGATCGGCAAGTCCTAGGCTCTGTGGTTTAACCCACAGCGTTGGGAATAAAGAAAGCTGTCTTATACCGGATCAGCTATTTCACCCATTGTCCACTCTGTGGCCCCTTCTGCGCGACACATTTAAAGACAGAAAACAAGACAGAAGTACTGTTTTGGGGGGACAGGGGATGGGCAGGTGTGGAGGACTCCCTGGTACTGAATGGGGTAACTGTGCCCCTGAAGGACCAGGTGTGCAGCCTGGGAGTCATTCTGGACTCACAGCTGTCCATGGAGGCACAGGTCAATTCTGTGTCCAGGGTGGCTGTCTACCAACTGCACCTGGTATGCAGGCTGAGACCCTACCTGCCTGCGGACTGTCTTGCTAGAGTGGCGCATGCTCTGGTTATCTCCCGCTTGGATTACTGCAATGCGCTCTACATGGGGCTACCTTTGAAGGTGACCTGGATACTGCAACTAATCCAGAATGTGGCAGCTAGACTGGTGACTGGGAGTGGCTGCCGAGACCATATAACACTGGTCCTGAAAGACCTACATTGGCTCCCAGTCAGTTTCCGAGCACAATTCAAAGTGTTGGTGCCGACCTTTATAGCCCTAAACGGCCTCGGCCCAGTATACCTGAAGGAGCGTCTCTGCCCCCATCGTTCAACCCAGATGCTGAGATCCAGTGCTGAGGGCCTTCTGACAGTTCCCTCACTTTGAGAAGTGATGTTACAGAGAACAAGACAGAGGGCCTGCATCAAAATATGTCTCTCCCATGTTGGTCTCTACAACCACAGTAGAGCATTGCACCTCTCCAATGGTTTAACTTCACCCCCACGACTACTGCCGCTCGGATGTTACTAGCCCAGAGATGGGAAGGAGACAGAGTCCGTACCAGAGAAGAATGGCAGATTAAGTTGATGGACTATGCCAAAATGGCAAAAATGAATCAGAAATCAGGAAGACTAAAATTTCATTAAGGAATGGGGGAAATAAACAATTTACCTTCAAAACTATGGCAAACAAAATTATTACTAGGATTGGAATAACACTTGTAGTTTAATGCTGAATTTTGGTTATAATGGAGAGTTAAGAGATTTGGATTAATAGACAAGATGCAGGAGGAAAAAGTTAATAAAAGGACCCACAAAGGGGAGGAGGGAAATCCAGGAGATTCTTTGGAATTCTCTTTCTCTGTTGGTTGTCCGTAAGTGACTGTGAGTCCGTAAGTGACTGTGGAGGCCAATTCTGGATCCACACGTCCTTCCACAGTGGGGACATAGGTTTCCGGGCGGGAGTTGATCATGGTGAGGGTTTGCCAAGTGTGCCTTCCTCTTAGCACATTTCTCCCTTTTGTCCTGAGTTTGAGCATCTTCAAAGTCCATGAGACCTTTGGTAAAGGCTGTTCTCCAACTGGAGCTCTCGCAGTCCAGTGTTCCCCAGTTGTCGGTGTTTATACTACATTTTTAAAGATTTGCCTTGAGAGAGTCTTTAAACCTCTTTTGTTGGCCACCAGCATTAAACTTTCCATTTTTAAGTTCGGAATAGAGTAGTTGCTTTGGAAGACGATCATCAGGCATCTGCACAACACGACCAGTCCAACGAAGTTGATGTTGAAGAATCATTTCGTCAACATTGGTGATCTTTGCTTCTTCCAGTACACTGGCATTAGTTCGCCTGTCTTCGCAAGTGATGTGTGTCAGGACTAAATCTTGTTTGAAATGGATCCAGAAAATCAGTTTGCCTGGGAACTGCTTGACAAGCACTGACTAGTTGGTGGCCAGATGATGTCCATGGCATGGAGTTGGGAAGGCTAGGCCCCATCTTTCCAAATTCTATTTTTCCCCAATTGGTTCTACCAAGGAACATTCAGTCATAAGAGCCTCTGCATGGATCCTGGTTGCCCTGAAACCATCTCACCATCTCAATGAGAATCAGATCTTAATCATGGGACCACCTGAAGTTCTATAGTTGTCCAAAGAGCCTAGACTCAAACACTGAGTTGCTCTGGAGCTGAGCCAGAAGTCTTAAGCATCCTCCCATTCATTCTCAGGCAGAACGTTGACTTCTGAGATGCTTGGAAAAGTATTTGGGAGGAGAGCAGGAAATGACCCACAAATATTAGCTAAATGCTGGAATGCTTTTGCTTGTTTATATCTGATTAAGCTGTCCTGTGTACTCCGCGACAGCTTGTTGGGATAAAATGCGTAGCGGCAGGAGGAGTATACATTTTTATCAATTATCAGGACTTTCCCATAGTGCCAGAACATGCATAATGTTCAGTATTTGCTGGAGTGCAACATCCTTAAAGCCATTTCCTTAAATGTGGAAATGGAAAGGCGCTGTGAAAATGTCCAGTTACACAGACCCTGGCCAAAAATGTTTATGTTTTTACTCAGCTTGTCTTTTAATTAATCCTGGGCTGATTAATTCGACTTCCTGCAATTAAGTAAATTCAGGATCTGTGCAAAGAGAAGAAGCCACAGAGGGCAGTACTTATCTGGGAGAATTTGAAAGGCAGAGATTTGGAGACAATATCACGTGGAAGAGGAGTGCGGTCCAAACTATTAAATAAGAAGAAATTGAATAAAGGCTTTCATAAATGGAGACACCACTTCCAGCAACTGTATTACTTGTTTTGATGAAATTTTGTTGTAGTTTGCTTTATATGCTACTGCATTTGATGTTATAGTGATTGCGGTATTAATGCTACTGTGGTTATTGCAAGCTGTTTTGAGTTTAACATTTGTTGTTGGAAAAGCAGGATACAAAGAGTAAATCAATTCAACTCAACACAACTCTGACCTGTCTGCATAATTCCTTCTTTCCTTCCTTCCGCCCTCCCTTCTTCCTTTTTTCTTTTCTCCCTCCCTCCCTCCCTCCCTCCCTCCCTCCGTCTTTCTCTCTTTTCTTTCCACTGCAAACCCATAACATTCGTTGGAAAATAATCTCTATATCCTGCTGTGATCAATAAAACCAATCTATCTTGACCTACAGTTGGCAGGTATTTTGTTTTGTTCTCTAAAACTGACAATATGTTTTGACATTAGTGCACAATCCCATATTTTATCTTTGATATTCTTTAATATGTGATGCAGTGACAGATCTCCACTTCTCTAAGCATAAAATTCTGGCAGCTGCTAGCAAATAAGAAACCAGTTCTAAACCATCTTGCCTTATTGCCTTATTCCAAACAGTTTAATAAGAACAAAAGTATTTTTTTTTAATGGAAAACAGAACAATACAATAACAACTCAGAGCAAATACATTTTACACAAATAAGCTATTTTCCAGCTTTATATGTTCATAATTTGTGTTCCAATAATCGATAAGGAAATCAATACATATTATATTCTCAAGAGACTTCGTCTGAAATATCAACCTCCAAACATTCATGGTTTCAGTTTGGGCAGAAACCCTAGGCTTGAAATGAACAGGAATTGCTGTCCATTGCTTCTCGTGTTTCAAATTTTTTTTATTCCACTATTTACAAGCCTGCTAAACGACAGGAAATGGCTTAATCCTAGCTTCCAGTTCAGCAGCCAAAAAACGAAACAAAGCAAAAACCCACTGAGAGCACGGCTTGCAATGACACTTCCCACATGATAGATGACAATTATCCCTATTTACAGATGGGGAACCGAAACCCAGAGAGCTCCCTTGACTATTGCTGGGTGCACAGGAAGCTTGTGGCAAGGACTGGAAATCGTACCCAGACCTCTTGAATCTCAGCTCAGCTCTGAGCTGAAACCGCAACCTCGTGCTTCCCTGAAATATTTCGGAACACAGCATCGCTTCGAAACATCCCTTATTTATAAGGAAAGCAAGTGTTGGAAATGTAAAATTGTGGTTCGAGGACCCAATCCCCGCTTAGTGAAATGAAGACACACGGACACGTAAGCAGTGGAGTAGCGTGGGTTGTCAGCACCCGGGGCAAGGCAAGTAATTTGTGCCCCCTAACCCGTGGATTTGCGCCCCCTAACCCGTGGATTTGCCCTAACCCCAGATGTTGCGCCCGGTGCGGCCGGCCCCCCTTGCACCCCCCACGCTACGCCACTGCATGTAAGATAAGGTTAATGGGCAAGAAAAGGCCACAACTTTATTGATTACAGCAAGTGAGAAGGTATTGGCTTAGGCACTGGACCATGACAGATTGACTCCACCCACTGGGAGAGGGGTGAGCCTAAAAAGGGGGTTTATTCACCAGAAGGTGGAGCCTGTTGATGCTAATACAACTATAAGCTCTCCCCTGATGTCACCGAGGGTCGTGCCATGGCCCCCCGCCACACAGGCATCAGACAGGATCCACGACCGCCGGATTCCTTTAACGGAATACCCAAAATTGAAGGCGTAGGCGATGGCCACACCTAGCCCTTCCACACCACCACAAACACATTCCAATGCCTAACCCGCGACGGGAAGGCGGAAAATGAGGCCGCGTGGCTGGCGCAGCAGCAAGTTGAGCTGCAAACCCCGCCCCCTCCAAGCCACCCGGTTGGGGGCTCACCTGTGGGCGAGGTGCGCCAGCCAGGTGAGTGGGGGGAGGAGGGGGCAATGCCCCCTGCATGAGGCAGACATCGGGTCCCGCCCACAACCCCTCCCCTCTTTGCAAGAGGAGAGGCTTAACAGAAGGGACATTTTTACACATATGGTGGGATTGTAAAATTATAAAGAAATATTGGGAAATGATTTATAGTGAAATGAAGAAGATGTTTAAAATAAACTTTGTTTAAAAAACCCCAGAAGCTTTCCTACTAGGTATTACAGGAGTGGACTTACCAAAATCACAAAAGAATTTGTTTATGTATGTGACTACGGCCGCACGGACATTATTAGCACAACATTGGAAAGAAGAAGGTGTCCCAGCTAAAGAAAATTGGCAAGTTAAATTAATGGAATATGCTGAAATAGCAAAATTGACAATAAAACTAAGAGGAAGAGACGACAACGAATTTAAGGAAGAATGGAAGATGTTTATTGCATATGTACAGAAGCAATGTGCACAGGTTAATACATTAGCAGGGTTTTAAAACTACTTGTAATTTTGTTATGAATGGATAATAGGTAATGTAAATGGGTTTCAAATTTAACAATGGACATGCAGTATGCTGATAAACAATGGAACGAAGGAAGGGACTAGAGGGAAGTCAATTTGTTTTGCTTTGCTTTTGTATTGTTTTTATTTTTGTTATTTTTGGGAAATTAATAAAAAGTTGTCAAAAAGAAAAAAGAAAAAAGGAAAGAAACACCTCTTATTTATAGAGGGGACGAGATACATATACCTTGGCAATCTTTATGTTGATGTTGTTTAGTCTTTTAGTTGTGTCCGACTCTTCGTGACCCCATGGACCAGAGCACGCCAGGCACTCCTGTCTTCCACTGCCTCCCACAGTTTGGTCAAACTCATGTTTGTAGCTTTGAGAACACTGTCCAACCATCTCGTCCTCTGTCGTCCCCTTCTCCTTGTGCCCTCCATCTTTCCCAACATCAGGCTCTTTTCCAGGGAGTCTTCTCTTCTCATGAGGTGGCCAAAGTATTGGAGCCTCAGCTTCAGGATCTGTCCTTCCAGTGAGCACTCAGGGCTGATTTCCTTAAGAATGGATAGGTTTGTTCTTCTTGCAGTCCATGGGACTCTCAAGAGTCTCCTCCAGCACCAGAATTCAAAAGCATCAATTCTTTGGCGATCAGCCTTCTTTATGGTCCAGCTCTCACTTCCATACATCACTACTGGGAAAACCATAGCTTTTACTATACAGACCTTTGTTGGCAAGGTGATGTCTCTACTGAAGACCTAGCATGCCCCAATAACTCAGCCTTAGCTACTACTTGTGATACAAGCAGATCCCCTAGAGCAGGGGTAGGCACCCTAAGGCCCGGGGGCTGGATGCGGCCCAATCGCCTTCTCAATCTGGCTTGCGGACGGTCCAGGAATCAGCATGTTTTTACATGAGTAGAATGTGTCCTTTTCTTTAAAATGCATCTCTGGGTTATTTGTGGGGCCTGCCTGGTGTTTTTATATGAGTAGAACGTGTCCTCTTATTTAAACTGCATCTCTGGGTTATTTGTGGGGCATAGGTATTCATTCATTTTTTCTTCTTCAAAATATAGTCCAGCCCACCACATGGTCTGAGGGATGGTGGACCAGCCCACGGCCGAAAAAGGTTGCTGACCCCTGCTGTAGAGTGAACAAACAAGGGAAACAACAACAACAACCAAGAACAACAAAAACCATACTAGTTGGCAGATTACCGACCATCCTGAAAACAATGTGGTTATTTGCTTAGAGGGGGGGACAAGTTGTAATGACTATCTAATCGACCCTGCCAACCACTAGATGGCGCTGTTCCATGTGCTTAGCTACAATTCCGTCCCTTTCAATCGTGACTGCAGAAGTTATAAAAGACGGAGGGTCTAATGTGATGCGGTGTGTAGGATGGTGATTTGGTGGCACTGAAAAGGCCCCATCGCTGTCTTGTATGGGTGTGCCAAATTTCACAACCACTTTTAAACCAACAGGTCTGGCAGGTTTTTGTAGAGTTCAACAAACCTGCAGCACCTGTTTGAACGGAAAGAGCAGTGGGAGAAAAGAAAATTGTGTGTGTCTGTGTGCTGCGCACACAAACAGCAATGATGCAAGGACAGATCTACACGCACAGTTTTTAACATTAAGGAAGGGTTAAGGGACGGTTTTGATAACACAGATGACAGTCCTCCTTTTTATGTTTCTAATGTAATTGCTTTTTTATCGCTTAGTTTTTAATTGTTTTATGCTGCTATATTGGTGAAACGCTGCTCATGTGCCCCTAATGTAGTGTTTCACCTCCCCCCCACACATTCAAACTCTGACCCCTCTCCAATGGTATTTATGGGATGGGGTTCATGGAAGGAGGGAGCGAGCAAGGAAGGAAGAATTAAATTTTGACCCCAGGGTGTGGAGTCCAGAACAACCAATGACCAGCTGGAAAAGGAAACAGTGCTTTGGGAATTGGTGTAGCCGGGTATCGCTTACCTTGGGCCAGAAAAACCAAGGTAAAAAACATTTTAATTAACAAGTGTGCCCTGTGATGTTTTAGAACGACATATCTAACATTCTTCCAATACAGGGAAATAACGTCAAGCAGGTCAGTGTAGATCCGGCCCAAGTCCCTGGTTCCATTATGTCCCTTGTTTTTTTTTTATTAGTGCTCTATCAGCCACCCTGGGCTCCTGCTCTACCACAAAGCTATAGCCCTCTGTTGCAGTGTGGGAAACCTGTGGCCCTCTGAATCTTGCTGAACGACAACTCTCCTCACCCTGGGCCATTGGCTATCTTTGCTAGGGCTGATGGGAGTTGAATTTCTACTGCATCTGGAGGTCAGAGGTTCCTCGCCCTTGGGTCTATTGTGCACACCAACTTTTCTCTCCACAAGATGCACAGCAGATTTGCAAACAGAGTAAAAGTAAAGGTAAAGGTAAAGGGACCCCTGACCATTAGGTCCAGTCGTGACCGACTCTGGGGTTGCGGCGCTCATCTCACTTTATTGGCCAAGGGAGCCGGTGAACAGCTTCCGGGTCATGTGGCCAGCATGACTAAGCCGCTTCTGGCGAACCAGAGCAGTGCACGGAAACGCCGTTTACCCTCCCGCCGGAGCGGTACCTATTTATTTACTGGCACTTTGACGTGCTTTTGAACTGCTAGGTTGGCAGGAGCAGGGACCGAACAACGGGAGGTCACCCTGTCGTGGGGATTCGAACCACTGACCTTCTGATCAGCAAGTCCTAGGCTCTCTGGTGTAACCCACAGCGCCACCCATGTCCCAAACATAGAGTAGTGCTCTTGTAAAACACCTATGAATATTGATTGGTTTGCCCAATAGAAGTTCCCAGTAGATTAAGCCAATAGGCTTATAACATTTTTTGGGCGGGGGGGGGGGGGTTAAGAATGAAAGCCAACAACGGCAAGAGTATTGTTAGCCCAAAAATGGAAGCAAGAAGAAATTCCAACGAAAGAAGAATAGCAGACAAAATTAATGGACTACGCAGAAATAGATAAAATGACAGGAAGGATTCGAAACCTGCGGGACCAGAGATTCACAAAAGATTGGAAGAAATATACAAACTATTTGAAGAGCAACTATAATCAACAAATGACGCTAGTAGGACTACAAGAAGTTTTGCAAGGAGAAATATATGAAACATTGCAAAATAGGAAAAGAAGAGAGATATTCGTTGGGCGACTTAAATGTAATGGTGAAAGTAAAAAAGTATACTACAGTGGTACCTCGCAAGACGAATGCCTCACAAGACGAAAAACTCGCAAGACGAAAGAGTTTTCCATTTTTTGAGTCGCTTCGCAAGACGAATTTCCCTATGGGCTTGCTGCGCAAGACGAAAACGTCTTGCGAGTTCTTGCGAGTTTGTTTCCTTTTTCTTAAAGCCGCTAAGTACCGTTAATAGCGAGTTTGTTTCCTTTTTCTTAATTGCGAGTTTGTTTCCTTTTTCTTAATTGCGAGTTTGTTTCCTTTTTCTTAAAGCCGCTAAGTACCGTTAATAGCCGTGCTTTGCAAGACGAAAAATCCGCAAGACGAAGAAGCTCGCAGAACGAATTAATTTCGTCTTGCGAGGCACCACTGTAAATGATTAGATTGGAAAATTTTCAGATGTGATTGATGGAAGTCAAAAAAACTCTATAAGATGTAAAATTATGTTTAATTATTGTTGAAAATGATATGTTAAAACTAATAAAAATTTATATATATTTTTAAAAAAGAATGAAAGCCAACTAGTTCTCTTTTTAATTTAAATAATTGCAAGAAACAATAGCACTTAACATCTTGAGGTTTTTTTAGAGGGGTAAATGTGTTTTCCTTTATTTAAGTAAACGCCCAAGTTAAATAAACTAATATAGCTCAGTCGGTAGAGCACAAGACTCTTAATCTCACAGTTGTGGGTTCGAGCCCCACGTTGGGGGAAAAAGTTCCCAGCATTGCAGGAGGTTGGACTAGATGACCCTTGTGGTCCCTTCCATCTCTATGATTCCACGATTATAATACCTAAATGAGCACCAGTTTCTTTTTTCATCTAGAAGAAGCAGCAACCTTGCACTTCTCACCATCGGAGTTTGCAACTGAAATCACCGGTTCCTCTGCGGAAATATTTAAAACTGTTCCTAGTATATTTACAGTGTTTTTATATCCCAGCCCAGAAAAAAGAAAGGTTCCATTTGCTATGAGTCAGTACTTTCCTCTTACCAAAATACAATGAAACATCTGTTCCCCATCATATTTGGCAATAATCGCTCTGTTGGGTTTGGAAATTCGAGAAAATTCAAGTAGAGGATTGTTGAATTTGGAGCTCAGCTGATTTTGGCTTGGACTCTGGAAGCTGAATGGTCATACGTTATATAAATAGTTTGAAAGATGTACATTCTTTCTTTTCGTATTCCAGTGTTTATTAATAACTACAGAAATATACCCCGCCCAGCCCGAATGAGGTAGTTCTAAAGAATATTCATCCCTGTGTTTCAACAGCAGTTGAAAAACCTTGTTCTCCAAGGCTTGTGAAAATTTGGTTTCCAGCTTCAAAATCACATATTATAATGGAGGAGCTGCAACACTCCAACTTCTGTACGGCAGTTGCTTGAATTTTCTGAATAACAGATAAACTCTTGAGGGCGCCCACCATCAAATTTTGAGATTATGTCAAGATGTGAATCGCTAGGTTACATCTGTGTCCATGTGTTACATCTTTGAATGGTGACGATCACCTTGCAAGTGACCTTGATATTTACTGGGAGAAATGTAGAATGAGGCATCAACCGTACATGCCTTAACATGGGTCATTTTGGACTAATTTATGCCTTTGCAGTTTTTTTGTTCTGATGAAATTTCTTTCTTCTTCTTTTTTTTTTGGGAGGGGGCAAAATAACAATACATTCAGAAAGCAGAATATTAAGGTTGGGGACTCACAGCATAAATGAAGAATGGACAATTAATTCTGTTTGGATGCCATATTTAGAAAGGTCCTTTCTTTTTGGGGTTTTGGGAGATAGGAAAAAACTTACCTGGTTAACTTTTCTTTTTTAAACATGGAAACACATGAACCCGCAAACTTACACCTCTTAGTAGAGGTTGGTAAAGTTCATGTTATTTGAAGCCAGTGTCCTTTTAAAATTTCAATTGCCTAATCAAAAGTTCAAATAAATATTACTGTACTAGAACCTATAAAAGGACCACTAGCAGTTAAGTCCAGTCACGAACGTCTCTGGGCTTGCGGCGCTCATCTCGCCTTACTGCCCGAGGGAGCCGACATGTGTCCGCAGACAGTTTTTCTGGGTCATGTGGCCAGCATGACTAAGCCGCTTCTGGCGAACCAGAGCAGCTCACGGAAACGCCCTTTACCTTCCCGCTGGAGCGGTACCTATTTATCTACTTGTACTTTGACGTGCTTTTGAACTGCTAGGTAGGCAGGAGCAGGGACCGAACAATGGGAGCTCACCCCATTGCGGGGATTTGAACTGCTGACCTTCCAATCAGCAAGCCCTAGGCTCAGTGGTTTAGACCACAGCACCACCCGCGTCCCCAATACAGTCTCCAGTTAAAGAACAGAGGAATCCATAGAGATAAATATTGCTATTTGATAGTTTTTTCAAGAGCGTTGCTATGCAGACATGAGTTCCAGATCTTCAACATCAAGCTAATGTTCCTGATCTTCTACCCCTAAAACTGGGTGTAGAGAGGGAGTTGGGAAGTAGTAGCTTTCCAGATATAGTTGATCTCCAACTCTCATCAGTCCTAACTAGCATGACCAATTGTCAGTGCATATTTTATGGTTTTCCCGCATTACAAGGTGCAAAACGTCACAACTTTGGCGGTTTCAGGCCTTGGGTGGAATCCTTTAGTCTTTCTTCCCTAAAAGGGGAGGGGGTGTGAAACGGTGACCCATGCCCCCCCTGTGGCGACAATCCCAGGGTTCCCCGTTAAAGGGGTTGTTCTGAGGGGAGGCATTGGCCATACGCTGAGAGGCCGTCATTGGTCTCCCCCGTGTTGCGGCGAATTGGGGGGTGGGCTCTCTGCTTGAACAGACGTTCTCCAGAGCCAATCGAATCCCCACTAAATCTGGCTGGCTTCAGGAGCTGCCTACTGCCCGCTGCCGTGGCGCCCGCCATTTTTCCTTGTTGGAACTTCCGGCAAGGAAAAATGGTGGACATCACAGCAGCAAGCAGCTCCTGAAGCCAGCCAGAGCCAACTGTGCTACCAGGCTGACTCCAGGCTGCTGACTGCCGCTGCCAAAGGGGAACCGGGGACGTCTGGCGGTACAGATCTCCTGCCCCCTTCCCCCTTTGTTTTGACTGATCAGAGGAGGCTTGGGAGTTGCGGGTGGCGGGCCGTTGCCCAGTTTTTTTAAAAAAACTCTGCGCATTTATGTTTCACAGGGTGCGAAAGAAGGGCTTTGCACTTTGCCTGGCAGAGAAACCACGTGCCTTGCTCCCCTCCTGGGCAACAGCCGCCCACCCACGACTCCCGAATCTCCTCCGATCTGTCAAAAAAAAGGAGGAAGGGGGAAGGAGATCAGGGAAGACTCAGGAGTCACAGGTGGGTGACGTGCCGTTGCCCAGTTTGAAAAAAACTCTGCGCATTTATATTTCACAGGGTGCGAAAGAAGGGCTTCGCGCCTTTATACAATACGCATGTGTGCTTGGGCCCAGGGTCTTTTGCCTCACCATCCCCACTACTGACTCCTTGTTGCTAAAGGACCCCTGACCATTAGGTCCAGTCGTGGCCGACTCTGGGGTTGCGGCGCTCATCTCGCTTTAATGGCCGAGGGAGCCGGCGTACAGCTTCCTGGTCATGTGGACAGCATGACTAAGCCGCTTCTGGCGAACCAGAGCAGTGCACGGAAATGCCGTTTACCTTCCCGCCAGAGAGGTACCTATTTATCTACTTGCACTTTGGCGTCGTTTCGAACTGCTAGGTTGGCAGGAGCTGGGACTGAACAACGGGAGCTCACCCTGTCATGGGGATTCGAACTGCTGACCTTCTGATCGGCAAGTCCTAGGCTCTGTGGTTTACTCAGCTTTAAAAAAAATAAATGTGCCCCCGGATTCATTGAAAAAAATCTGGTAACCATATGCTATGGTGGCAGCAGGTTTCCTTTCCTAGGGATACAGATACTGTCACTGCCTAGGGAGACAGGCAAGTGGAAAAACCAGATAAGACCCAGCTTGCTTCAGGATTATGTTCCATGGATGGGCTGCAGTGGTCTTTCAAGAGAAACGAAATTCATATTTGCCTCGGATACCACCGTCTAGTCTAACTGGGCTCCAAACTATCATGTTCATGTACGTTTCGGGAGCTGGCACTTCCTTCCTGCCAAATTCAGAACAGGCTGTCGTTTACCTATGACTGAGCAACTTGATCTGAAAAAGAGGGGTAGAAAAGAGAGAGGATGAATAAACAGAGACAAAATGGTAAAGTCATCAAAGAGCTCTGCTTCCTGTTTGTAACTCTGTTTCCTGTATGCCGCTCAGAGGAAAAGATGAGATGGAAATCTGCGAGGTGGCTGCCTTTTGACCTGAAAAATTAATTTGCTTTTTTACCTTCTCGATCTTCTCTGTCTCTACGGGGCCAGGGTTCCCAGCCCACCCTTTTGCACCATGATCTTGTGGATCCTTACTGCACTCAGTATAATTCAGCCTGACAGCCTAATAGGTAAGTCATTTCTCTCTGTCTCTCCCATATAGAGGTGGAAGGGACCCCCAAGGGTCATCTAGTCCAACCCCCTGCAATGCAGGAATCTCGGCTAAAGCATCCATGACAGATGGATGCATTCCAACCTCTGCTTAAAAACCTCCAAGGAAGGAGAGTCCACAACCTCCCGGGCGAGACCGTTCCACTGTTATTGGCTGTATTCTATGCCAGTTTACTTGGGTGTAAACCACATTAATTCAGAACAAGCTGGATTAGGACTCGGCTGCCGTGATACAGGATTGAAATAAAGGGTGCTATTTCTGGACACTGGCAAAAAATTAGTAACTGAGCTAGCTTTAATCACCAGTCTGTATTTCTTGAGAAGGGTCTGCGGCAAATGATGCTTTTTAAAAAGTTGCTGAAGCTAAGCAGATCTTTGTTCTGTATGCTGCCCAGATAAGAAATAAGCTGCTATGCGCTTCTTGGAGGAAGAATAGGATACATGTGCAATAAATATCACAAATGAATAGCATGCAGACCTCAAATTGGGTGAATTGAAGATTTGCTTGGATACGTGTCATATAATATACCTTCTGGTTACAGTATTTATTTTCTATAGTGTGCCCATCATTAAGGTTGCATAAAACAGTATTTGGTTAATTTATATCTTTGTTTCCACTGGAAGTTTGCTGTCTGCAGTGTTTTGAAAATTCACAGATATATAGTTTGGTCACAGTCCTTGTGAGCAATTAGCAGCAAGGTTGTCTCAGGTTTAGTGAGCATTTGTTGTGATTTTTTTTTTGCATGAAGTGGGATTATTATACAGCACCCATTAATTGTTGATAATTCATTCTAATTTGTTTGAGGGCAACAAACCACTTCGTAAAGCAATTGTTATCCCACACATTCCAGCAGTTCCCCCCATCACTTTCCTTACTGCAAATAGTTCAGTTTTTATTTTTGAGTTGGTTTGTTGCACAAGATCACCAACTCAGTTTTGAACAACTTGAACTTGCTGTTCTACGGTGCAAATTCCACCCGTAAATTCGATCGCAATCTAACTTTGGCTTCCCTAAAAAAAGCTAAACAACTCTGGTCAATCCAAAGGGTAGATCATTGCCAGTATCTTTATAGTGGTTGTAGATTGCAGTCTCTTGGAAGTTTGACAGCCCTGATATATAGAATAAACTAGCATCATATTTGCACACATTCCAAGCATCAGAAACAGCCTGTTTAGGGTTTTTAAAAAAAGATTTCAGCACATCTTTCAGATTTTGAATTGTTCCTACATAGTTATCACCCCTTAAATGCTGCTTTTGTGATGCTCTAAATGCAACACTGTTCTTGAGACCCATTAAAGACTTGTTTTTATTAGCTTATCAAAGCTTGAAATTCTGAAGTCCCTGGTGTGACTGCTACTTCTAAGCTTTGTTCCAAAGGGCAGAAGAATGTCGATACTTACAGGCAGAAATCACAAAAATGAAAGTGAATGCACCCCTTTTCAGTATGGTTATTGAGCAAAGGATTGTTGACATTTAGGACAACTTTTTTGACACTGTAGCAGCGCACGTCCTTTAGCTCCTTATCCCTCGTTCGGATTTATAATTCACAGCTTTCTCTGTCAAACTAAGCAGAAGAGAACTGAGATATTATAGATGAACAGATCGCACCTCCAGAGAGCAAATTAGCAGCAGCTGCCTTTAAATGGTCTCATAAAGTAATGATGATGAAAGATAATGAAGTAAGTATTTAATAACCACAGTGGGCCACACCAAAGTCATTGCGATGCAGCGAATTCACCAGCTTGTGTTGGGTCCCCACATCAAGTCCCAATGCATTAGTGTACTTATTGCATGATGTCCTTCTGCAAACCACAGAGCCTTATTTCTAAAATAGCTGTAATAATAATAATAATAATAATAATAATAATAATAATAATTTATTTGTACCCCGCCCATCTGGCTGGGTTTCCCCAGCCACTCTGGGCGGCTTCCACAGAGACCAAAAATACACTAAAATATCACACATTAAACTTCCCTGAACAGGGCTGCCTTAAGATGTCTTCTGAATGTCAGGTAGTTGTTTATTGCTTTGACATCTGATGGGAGGGCGTTCCACAGGGCGGGCGCCACTACCGAGAAGGCCCTCTGCCTGGTTCCCTGTAGCTTTGCTTCTTGCACTGAGGGAACCACCAGACGGCCCTCGGCGCTGGACCTCAGCGTCCGGGCAGAACGATGGGGGTGGAGATGCAGGTAGAATCAGTGATGATGCTTTACCTAACCAATGGTGCAAGGTAGGTGATTCCAAAATGGCTGGTTTGGATCTTAAATGTAGAAACTAGTCAATATGGAAATTGTGGACTGATTGTGGTTGGGGGAGAAAAATAATTCTGGTTGTATGCAATCTCCAGACTAAATAAGCTATTTCACCTCAGGTTTCCTGAATGCAAAGCTGAGCTTTCCCCATTCTGTGAAGCGCCCCAAAATCTTCTGATGAAGGGTGGTACACAAATTTAAGAAATAAAGTCAAAGAACTCAGTTCGCACAAACCTCTGGCTCTCACCATTAAATTGCACACATGAGAATGCTTACATTTTGTTAAGAATATGTTGTTGTTGTTTAGTCATTTAGTCGTGTCCGATTCTTCGTGACCCCATGGACCAGAGCACGCCAGGCACTCCTGTCTTCCACTGCCTCCCGCAATTTGGTCAAACTCAGGCTGGTAGCTTCGAGAACACTGTCCAACCATCTCCTCCTCTGTCGTCCCCTTCTCCTTGTGCCCTCCATCTTCCCCAACATCAGGGTCTTTTCCAGGGAGTCTTCTCTTCTCATGAGGTGGCCAAAGTCTTGGAGCCTCAGCTTCAGGATCTGTCCTTCCAGTGAGCACTCAGGGCTGATTTCCTTCAGAATGGAGAGGTTTGATCTTCTTGCAGTCCATGGGACTCTCAAGAGTCTCATCCAGCACCATAATTGGCATTCTGGGTCAGGCCACATAGGTCAGAGGTGGGGAGACTTCAGCCTTGCAAGATCTATTTTTTTATTAGAACCTCAGGATTCACTCCTCAGAGCCTGCGGCAAAAGAGAATTATAGAGTTCTGAGGATTTTTGTTTAAGACCCAGATTTTCTCTGGAGTATCAGAACTGGAGTGCACAATCCTTGTACGCAAAAACAACCACAATCCTGGTTATTCTCAGCTTCCTTCATTTCCCATTTGTGGAATGCTCTCCCCAGGGAAGCTTGACTGGCACCTTCATTTTACACCTTTAGGCGCCAAGCAAAAACGTTCCTCTTTAACCAGGCCTTTGGCCGATTGACACCTGATGCCCTTTTAAAAATCTATTGTGGAAGCGGGGACCATTGCTTTGTCTTTGTTTTCATTTATGCATTTTCTGTTGTTGTTTTTTAAATATATTGTGATTTCATGTTGTCAACCGCCCTGAGATCTATGGGTATAGGATGGGATACAAATTTAATACATATATAAAATAAATAAACAGTCTATTTTATGATGTCTGAGAGGGAGGGTCATTTTGTTGCTGATGTCAAACAACTGAGAGTTGGAAATCCTTGCCGATCGACTGTAAATCACCCAGAGATCTACCAATAGATCCTGATCTCCCTTCCTTCCTTCAGCTCTATTTCAACAACCAGATTCATCCGGAAGCTTCTGGAAGGTTCTGAATCCCCTGTGGTTTGCCTCTAACACCTGCTACTCAGAGATACCTTGCCTCTCAACAAGATGGTTCTATTAGCAATTCTGTCCAATAACCATTGAGCATCCCATCCCTAGACATATTTCTAATGCCATCTAAGCTACAACTACTGCACCTTGTGGAGAAAGAGTCCATTAGTTAATTAAGCATTGTCAATCCTGAAGCATCTATAATCAGCTTCGCAACTGACCCTGAGATATAGAATTTCTTCCACATTGTTTTTAAATCAAGTTCTCTTCATAATCAGAGCCATGTTACAGTGGAAGCATGGCATGTCTCTCCAACCTAAATCCCACCCTCCCTGAAATTTTTATTTGCCTTTTGCGCAGAAAACAACGTATGTAACACCGATGTGCTTTCCCCAAGTCGGGCAAAAAGCAGCTTGCGAGGAGCAAATTTGATAGGGAAAATGGCCTGGGGCACCTACTTGAGATGAATTTCAAGCAGAGGCTGAGCTAGGGTTGCATGTAGCTTGTTATGTGCTGCCCATGACCTCTCAAATTACATATACCTTATATGCGTCGATAACATGTTAGCAGGGCAACAGTTGAAGGCAGTGCAAATCAGATAGTCTGACTGGGAGTGGCTGCCGAGACCATATAACACGGGTCTTGAAAGACCTACATTGGCTCCCAGTATGTTTCTGAGCACAATTCAAAGTGTTGTTGCTGACCTTTAAAGCCCTAAATGGCCTCGGCCCAGTAGACCTGAAGGAGCATCTCCACCCCCATCGTTCAGCCCAGACACTGAGGTCCAGCTCCAAGGGCCTTCTGGCAGTTCCCTCACTGCGAGAAGTGAGGTTGCAGGGAACCAGGCAGAGGGCCTTCTCGGTAGTGGCGCCCGCCCTGTGGAACGCCCTCCCATCCGATGTCAAGGAAATAAACAACTATCTGACTTTTAGAAGACATCTGAAGGCAGCCCTGTTTAGGGAAGTTTTTAGTGTTTGATGCTTTATCGTGTTTTTAATATTCTGTTGGGAACCTCCCAGAGTGGCTGGGAAAACCTAGCCAGATGGGCGGGGTATAAATTAATAGTAGTAGTATTAACAAGAACAACAACCTGTGTGCAGGATTGCAGCCAACATGTAAATCAGCAGAGAGGTGTGGTCTCCATCTTATGTCTTCCATGCAAAGCTTAAGTTTGATTTCTTTTGTCAACAAGATTTCACATTTTATTTTCAAATGCTTTTTATTGATATTTAAGAACACCAACACCAACCAACAAAAACATCAGGTCTTATTACATATATCCTACTTTGTGCTCCATAGAGCCGTTGACTTCCGTCCTTCCCTTCCGCAAGTTTTCTTATTCCAGTCTAAAATTCACAGTTTCATTGATTAAAAATTACACCATGACATAAGATTTAATTCAATCCTGCCAACGTTTTCAAATTTCTACAGTTCTCACTTATATAAACCATAAATTTACTCCATTCTTTTTGGTACTTCGTCTCCTCCTGACTGCGAATTCTGTGTGTCAATTTGGCCATTTCAGTGTATTCGACCAGCTTTATCTGCCATTCCCTTACAGTCGGAATCTCCTGCAACTTCCACTTTTGGGCTATCAAAACTCTAGCTGCTGTTGTTGCATACAGATATAATCTGTATTATATTTATAAGTTTGATTATTATTTTTTAAGTCTCAGAGAAGGCAGAGGCTCAAAGTCAAAGGGCAGCTAGTTGACTAAAGCAGTAAAAATCAGCAGGCCACCTTAGACAAAGAACAAACCATTAAAAATGGGCGAAAGGGCTCTTGCTTTCACTTAAAAGTAATTTTAAATACCAAGTCAGACATGGCTCCTTCCTTTTTTGCTTATGGCAAAACAGCGAACGATGCATTTGGTGCTCGGTCACATTGTTAAAGGATATGCCTCATACTTGAGCAAGGCTGTATAGGAGGAGCTGCTACTTACATTATTTGAAGCCCAAGTACTCTGAGTCGCAGTTGGAAGTGTATCAGCAACCAGTGGAGGTGTTTGAGAGCTGGTCAGTGGAACCTGCTAGCATTCTAGCTACTGAATTCTGTATCAGTTTTAACCTCTAAACCATTTCCAAGGGCAGCCCCATGTAGAGCGCACTGCAGCAGTCTAGACCCAAGGTTACCAGCGCATGGAGCACTGCCGCCAAGGATCTCTGTCCAGGAAGGGCAGTAGTTGGTGAACCAGCCCGAAATAGCAACCGAAGCCACCTGGACCTTTGACCAGTGCTGGGTCAAAGAGCACTCTCCAGCACCTTGCCTAAGAAGGGAATATTAACAGTTTAGCAATACAGTGGTACCTCGGATTTAGAACTTAATTTGTTCTGGAGGTCCGTTCTTAACCTGAAACTGTTCCTAACCTGAAGTACCAGGTTAACCTGAGAGCCAGTGTGGTGTAGTGGTTAAGAGCGGTGGACTTGTAATCTGGTGAACCGGGTTCGATTTCCCGGTCCTCCACAGGCAGCTGCTGGGTGACCTTGGGCTGGTCACCCTTCTCTGAAGTCTCTCAGCCTCACTCACCTCACAGAATGTTTATTGTGGGGGAGGAAGGGAAAAGGAGGTTGTTAGCCGCTTTGAGACTCCTTAAAGTAAAGGTAAAGGTACCCCTGCCCATACGGGCCAGTCTTGACAGACTCTAGGGTTGTGCGCCCATCTCACTCTATAGGCCGGGGGCCAGCGCTGTCCGGAGACACTTCTGGGTCACGTGGCCAGCGTGACAAGCTGCATCTGGCGAGCCAGCGCAGCACACGGAACGCCGTTTACCTTCCCGCTAGTAAGCGGTCCCTATTTATCTACTTGCACCCGGGGGTGCTTTCGAACTGCTAGGTTGGCAGGCGCTGGGACCAAACGACGGGAGCGCACCCCGCCGCGGGGATTCGAACCGCCGACCTTTTGATCGGCAAGTCCTAGGCGCTGAGGCTTTAACCCACAGCGCCACCCGTTGAGACTCCTTAGGGTAGTGATAAAGCGGGGTATCAAATCCAAACTCTTATTAACTAATGGGGCCTCCCGCTGCTGCTGCACCACCACCATACAATTTCTGTTCTCATCCTGAAGCAAAGTTCTTAACCTGAGGCACTATTTCTGGGTTAGCGGAGTCTGTAACCTGAAGCGTCTGTGACCCGAGGTACCACTGTAGTCCTCTCCTCCAGTTAATGAGAGGGTGCAAAACAGCCATTGTGATTCTTGAAATGAAGCAGTCCCTGCTTCCTTGACCAACCTTCTTCAGCTCCCTCTCACGGAGCAAGGGAAGCTATTATTTAAATCTGGATGGATGCTATTGGTCTCCCAGCCTTGCAGGAGTGCTTCCTGGGACTTTCATACTGGCCATTATTGAAAACACGATGCTGGCCTAGAGGCACCTGACATGAAGATGATGCGCAAGTCGTTTGAAAGCCGCTGTTGCAGCATTTTCTTCCACTCAGTTTGTGGGAAGAGGTTAATGCCCTCCCCCAATACAGCAGCAAACTTTTATCATTTGTTTGTGAGGCTCTCTTCTCTGTGTGTGCACGCACACACACTCCTCACAAGCACCCCATTGTCATTTTGAGCAGCATGTTCACAGTGTGTGTGTGTGGTTGTTTGTGCACCTGCATAAACAACTTGTGATCCAGAATATTTTTTTCCTTCAGAAAAGGGAACGCCTGTCGATCCCGGTCCTCGGAATAGATCTCCAAGGGCTGCATGCATGCATGGATTTGATTTCTGCCTATAAACATGCAGCTTATGAAAGGACCCTGTCTTTGCAGAGAGCTGTTGTCTTGTAGTCAAGAGTATCGGAATGAAGCTGGGTCCTGTCCTTCAGCTGTTCTAGCTCGGGGACATAAGATGGTCCAAGAATGCTTTGAAGGGGTTCACAGATGAGCCTCAATTTCCAGGTCCTGCAACAGCCTGCTCTGATGCAAGTTACGGATGAACTTAAAGGTCCAGCTCCAAGGGCCTTTTTGCGGTTCCCTCACTGCGAGAAGTGAGGTTACAGGGAACCAGGCAGAGGGCCTTCTTGGTAGTGGTGCCCGCCCTGTGGAACGCCCTCCCAGCAGATGTCAAGGAAATAAACAAGTGTCTGACTTTTAGAAGACATCTGAAGGCAGCCCTGTTTAGGAAAGTTTTTAATGTTTGTTGTTTTATTGTGTTTTTAATAATCTGTTGGGAGCCGCCCAGAGTGGCTGGGGAGACCTGGCCAGATGGGCGGGGTATAAGTAATAAATAAATTATTATTATTATTATTATTATTATTTTCACTCAGCCTCTCAGCTGTGATAGAAGCATTAAAGTTTTTGACAATGAGAGACAATACACAGAGATTTAGGAGATTTTAACCTCTGACAGTTGTACTCTAAATATAGCTGCAGACGGATGAGGGAAGACAAGCAATGGTGCCAAAATGGTACTTTATATTACATTTAGATCACAGTCCTATATGTTATAAGATCTAGAAGAAATAAAATTAAATCTAAAGACTTGATTTCAGGCAGTAAATGTAACATGGAGTTGTAGCCAACTAAGTTCTACTCAGAATACACCTGCTGAAATTAATGAACTTATGTTGGTATGTCCGTAAATTTCATCGTGTCTACTCTGATTATAACTAGCCTTGGATACATCCCATAATGTTGGCTCTTGAGGTTGCTTCCCCACTCACTGGCATTTTAGCTCAAGAGCCATTATTTGCTCACCCAGTTTTTAAGATGATGCCATTTGGCATTTTCTGCATTGTCTTTGTGCAGACCTCATTTGTGGTAAAATAAATTTACAACATAAATAAGAATAGTGGCCATCTCCACTATTTTTGTGTGGATTGGCAAAGTGCTATTAAGGCTTTTGTGTGGATTGCCAAAGTGCTATTAAGGCTTTTCAGGGCTTCTGTACCTTTCATTAGCAGCTTCCTTCTTACAGCTTTTTGCCCTCTTATTGTTTCCTGCGCAGTGCTGTAACAGCATTCCAGTGGTACTTCAGGTTACAGACACTTCAGGTTACAGACGCTTCAGGTTACAGACTCCGCTAACCCAGAAATAGTGCTTCAGGTTAAGAACTTTGCTTCAGGATGAGAACAGAAATCGCGCAGCAGCAGCGGGAGGCCGCATTAGCTAAAGTGGTGCTTCAGGTTAAGAACAGTTTCAGGTTAAGAACAGACCTCCAGAACGAATTAAGTTCTTAACCTGAGGTACCACTGTACTGAAGAACCAGGATATCAAAAAGATCATGTTAGAAATGGAAATGGACAGAAGTTTTGCGCGTTCATTCGAGGTCAGAGATGAAAATGACAGAAGCGAATATTTGCAATATTTGCTATTGTTGTTTCTTTAGCCCACAAACATTATGTAAATAATTGCATTATTTTCTGCGTTGTTGTTGACATTTCCTTTCCATTGAAACACATTGAAATTCATTACATAATTAGAATTATGCTAGTTTTGGCTCCAGCAGACAGTGAGACAAGTGATACCGGTTTTAGCAGAAGCCAAATGGCAGTGGAACAGAAACAGCATTGATTGCAATGAACATAAGGCAGGATGAACATCTCTGACTCCTTACATCCCTACTGAAAATTGGCCTTTTAATTGCCCTTTAAAGGGGCAAATTACCCTGTAGTGTAATTTTTCTCTCCCCCCCTTTTTATTGCAAACTAATTCTAGATTGCAATAATATATTTTACATGAATTAATTAATAAATAAAATCAGTAACGAATCTCCCACTGATCCTACAGGGAATAAAGGTAAAGGTAAAGGGACCCCTGACCATTAGGTCCAGTCGTGGCCGACTCTGGGGTTGCGGCGCTCATCTCGCTTTATTGGCCGAGGGAGCCGGCGTACAACTTCCGGGTCATGTGGCCAGCATGACTAAGCCGCTTCTGGCGAACCAGAGCAGCGCACGGAAACGCTGTTTACCTTCCCGCCGGAGCGGTACCTATTTATCTACTTGCACTTTGACATGCTTTCGAACTGCTAGGTTGGCAGGAGCAGGGACCGAGCAATGGGAGCTCACCCCGTTGCAGGGATTCGAACCGCCGACCTTCTGATCGTCAAGTCCTAGGCTCTCTGGTTTAACCCACAGCGCCACCCTCATCCCTCCTACAGGGAATAGGAATGGACTAATTAAGGGGGAATCAATCATTAAACTTTCAGCAGTGAACAGGAAGCAATAACCGAAGCAAAACCGGCAAGGATTTGGCTGCAGATTAACACCGAATGACCTCATCTGAGTAGACCTCCTAGACGAATCTTGGCCATGACACTGGCTATCGTCAGATAACATAGCTATACATTCAAACTGTGTAAAACCACAGTTTGAATTACCCTTCCAGCTGCGTGTGGAAAAAGCAATGCTGCCACAGCAGTAAAGAGCTCTGTTGTGAAAGCAACCTGATTCTCATGCATTTGACAGCGGGGATTCCCCCCCCCCCCCGAGATCAAGGAGGAGTTCCTTTGTTTCCCAGGACCTGAGCTACATTCCCAGGCCATGAGCTTCATCCAGAAGATCCTCGATGACATTTGGAGCCAGTAACTTTTGAATAAAGTGTTTTTCTATCTATTTCTAAAACTTAGGGCAGTCTTATGCAGACTGCTTAAGGAGAAGTTAGGACAAGTCCCCTAGCCAAGCCTACAATACTCCCTGCATCTTGGTGTTTTTTTTGTTTTAACAAAGGTTTTCTCCCCCCCACACTCCAAATGCTTTTTATTGGTTTTTTCACAAACAAAAATAAAACTTAATCTTTTACATCCAACATTTTGTGTCATCTTATTTACACTGTGTAAGTTCATGCCCAGACTTCCTTCCTTCCCTGCTTCGGTTTTCTTAGTTTATATCTTCTCTTGCAGGTTCTTATTTACCTTCTATACACATTACAGGATTTATGTTAACCCTGCTACGGTTTTTAGGCTTCTACAGTTGATTCTTATGTATGCAACAAATTTACTCCACTCTTCTTCAAACTTTGCCCCTTTTTGGTCTCGAATTTTGTAAGTCATTTTAGCCAATTCTGTATACTCAAAAATTTTAGTCTGCCACACCATTACCGTTGGGATCTCCTGTGATTTCCACTTTTGGGCCACGAAAATCCTAGCTGCAGCCGTAGCATATTGAAATAGTTTACAATCCTCCTTTTTCACCTCCTCCCCTATTATCCCTAATAAAAAAGCCTTCAGTTTTTTTAGGGAATGTATACTTAAAAAGTTTCTTCAGTTCATTGTATATTAAATCCCAAAACTTTTTCATCTTTTCACACATCCACCACATGTGGTGGAGTTCCCCATCCTTTTGTTTACATTTCCAGCAAGCTTTATTGCTCAATCTATACATTTTTGCCAATTTAACTGGGGTAATATACCTCCGGTACATCATTTCCCCTAAATTTTCTTTTAAGGTGGATTATGGAACGAAGACATGAGGTTTACAGCGTGCTTAACAAAGGTTTTCAATATCCCTTCCCCATTCACGAAGAAGAGTTGCACTTTTAGCAGCAACTCACGCTAAAAATCTCTCTCTCTTTTTCCTTCTCATGCAATCTTATATTAATGTCCTAATTAAGGCTGGTAGCTACATAAGTCACTTCCAAGTAAATATATTTAGGAACAAAGCACTGTTATGAAATGCAGCAATGTTTCTCTTTGGAAAGGTTTAATAATACAAAACAAAACCTGCTCCGCTCTTCCCCCACCTTAATATTTTCCTTCCTTCTGGTGCCACCACCGCCTAACAACATTTATTTCTCTCTTTCCCCCACCCTCAGAAGCGAATATTTTAGTGCAACAGAGTCCTCTGCGCCTAATGAGCCAAAGTGCCAAGATATTCTGCAACTACACGTCTAACGGAAAGAAAATAGAGGCATTCAGAGCCTTGCTCCGTAAAGGAGTAGAAAGGGTGGAAGTCTGCTCCATTTACAAGAACAGCACCCATAATATTACCAAATACGGTCCGGAAATCAGCTGCCAAGTTGCATTCAAGACAGAAAACGAAGTCACCTTTAACCTGCAGAGCCTACATGCCAATCAAACGGACATTTACAGCTGCAAAATTGAGGTCTTTGAGCCACCGCCGTACGAAGTCAACGAAAGCCTTGGCACTTTAGTTCACGTGAAAGGTACAAATGTGAGAGTCCTTGCATATTCCCCCAAATCGCTCATGCTAGGGCTACTAGTATTTAAACTGGGCATCTAGAAATGTCTGCCCCCCTTGCCAAATGCAAACCAACATGTTCTCAACGAACAGCGAGTTTCCTTAACTGCAAGGGCTACTTTTCTTTCGAAAGAAAAGGCAGCTGTGGAGCCCCAGTCTTCTGGTCCAGACTGCAGCCCCATTCTGTTTTCCTTCCTCCCCTCCTCCAAAAAAAACCATACCTCCCTTCTGCTGTCCCTCTGCCACCCACTCAGGGGCTGCAATAAAGTAAAGGTAAAGGTAAAGGGAACCCTGACCATTAGGTCCAGTCGTGACCGACTCTGGGGTTGCGGTGCTCATCTCGCTTTATTGGCCAAGGGAGCTGGCGTACAGCTTCCGGGTCATGTGGCCAGCATGACTAAGCCACTTCTGGCGAACCAGAGCAGTGCACGAAAACAACGTTTACCTTCCTGCCAGAGCGGTACCTATTTATCTACTTGCACTTTGACGTGCTTTCGAACTGCTAGGTTGGTAGGAGCAGGGACCGAGCAATGGGAGCTCACCCCGTCACGGGAATTCGAACCGCCGACCTTCTGATGGCAAGTCCTAGGCTCCATGGTTTAACCCACAGCGCCACTGGTGTCCCAATGCTGCGATAAAAAGTACCTTACAGTCAGGTCACAGTTTGGGGAGTGCCCCCTCCTAAGTATGGGGCAGACCCCATCTCAAAAACTGCTAGCACATTTGCAAAGCTAAGCAGCGTCCAGAATGGTTTCAAATTGGATGGGGAGACCATGGGTTGAGATTCCTGCCTTCTAGGGATTGGAAGGCCCCCAGAGTCACTTCCAATTCTATGAGAGCCAATTCTAGGCTAGAGTTCTTCAGCTGCTTTTCAAAATAAATGTGGACAACTTAAGTATTTTATTTTTTTTAAGTGTCACCAACGTAACTTTAAGTTTAGCTCATGGTCACTACATTATCCATTCAATTTATCTTGTAGCAGCCATATGGGGTATAGGTAAAGGTAAAGGGACCCCTGACCATTAGGTCCAGTCGTGGCCGACTCTGGGGTTGCAGCGGTCATCTCGCTTTACTGGCCGAGGGAGCCGGCGTACAGCTTCTGGGTCATGTGGCCAGCATGACTAAGCCGCTTCTGGCGAACCAGAGCAGCGCACGGAAACGCCGTTTACCTTCCCGCCAGAGCAGTACCTATTTATCTACTTGCACTAAACCACTAAGACTCTTGGGCTTGTTGATCAGAAGGTTGGCGGTTTGAATTCCTGCGATGGGGTGAGCTCCCATTGCTCTGTCCCAGCTCCTGCCAACCTAGCAATTCAAAAGCACACCAGTGCGAGTAGATAAATAGGTACCACTGCGGTGGGAAGGTAAACGGCGTTTCCATGCGCTCTGGCTTCCATCATGGTGTCCCGTTGCACCAGAAGCGGTTTAGTCCTGCTGGCCACATGACCCAGAAAGCTGTCTGTGGACAAACGCCGGCTCCCTTGGCCTGAAGGCAAGATGAGCACCGCAACCCCATAGTTGCCTTTGACTGTACGTAACCATCCAGGGGTCCTTTATCTTTACCTTTTTTTACCTTTACTGCATTAATTTGTCTAGCCCTCTTTTAAACCATCTAGATTGGCAGCTGTCACTGACTTCTACAGGAGTGAGTTCCATAGTTTAACCATTCAGCCTTTGTGTTATTCAAATTCTTTTTCGGCTTTCCTCACTTGCACTTTTTTGGGGTGCCAAAGTTTGTGGTGTTTTTTTTTGTGTCTTCATTTGGACAAGATTTCATTCTTTTTAAATGAAGTCTTGCCTCTGATAGCTTCTTGGACCCTGCTTGTCAACCACACTGGTGTCATCTTGTTCCTCATGGCATGTTTCTAGATCTGTGGCGTACATTCCATTTCAGTACAGTCGTACCTTGGCTCCTGAACGCCTTGGGAGTTGAACATTTCAGCTCCCAAACGATTGAAAACCGGATGTAAGTGTTCCGGTTTTCGAATGTTCTTTTGGAAGCCGAACATCTGACTGGGCTTCCGTGATCAATCAGAAGCCTCGCTTTGGAAGTCAAAAGTTTCGGAAGTTGAACGGACTTCCGGAACCAATTCTGTTCAACTCACAAGGTACGACTGTATCTAATAATGTGTTTTTAAACAACTCCCATGCATTTTGGTGTGATCTGACCCTCTAGACTTTATCAACTTCCTTTTTAACCAATCTCCTCATTTTGGGGAAGTTTCCTTTTCTGAAATCAAATGTGATCTAGGAATAACGGTAATATAGCTTTTCATTTATAGTTTGTGCAGATGTGTTTTAAAGCTTTTCTCCCCTCTGTTAAGCCCCAGAAACCCCAGAATCTCAATGTCAACAAGGACCAGAATTCATGGGTATGGCAGCAGCTATCGGAGTCCTTATTTTCTACAGTATCCTAACAACAGCAGCTTTTTTCTATTGTTGGGTAAGGAATGGTTGTTTCTCACTTATTTCATGTACTTAAATGCAGAAGAGCAACAATAATCTAATTTTGGAGATGGGAAAAGCTAGCCCACTTCTATACAGTTATGTGACATGCCACTCTGCCTTGCCAAGCAGAGGTGAGCTCTCTAGATCATGAACTCCCCATGGCCCAGATGTTTTGGACTACAACTCCCATGATCCCTTGCCATAGTGGCCGGGACAGAAGGATGACGGACTCCAAAATATCTGGAGGGCAACACGTTGGGGAAATCTGGACCATCTTTTAATTCTCTTTGTATGGTTTGATAGCCGAAGGTCCTGGCTCAATGATCTTCGATGGCTGCTGGTTATCCTAAGGCAGTTGGATTTGTCTTTCACACCTCACCTTGGGGAAGGGGGCTGAAGTCATGAAATTTGAACCTGTCTGCAGAGTGGGAAGGAAAATTGAGCCATAAGGTGTATGCTGCTGCTTTAGGCTGCGGAGACAGGTGTGTCTCAAGACTAGTGCTGCCAGGGTTGGCTGCTTGACACGTGTCGACTTGGACATATGCAAATAAAAAATATTATAGAAATGCTTTATGACCCACCAGTTTTCGTTCCCTGTTAGGAAATAGGCCCTGTTCAAAACTCAGTGGCTGGAGTGTGGTTGAATTACTGGAGTGCTCATCAAAAGATATTTAATGTTGCACACCACCCTGGGATCTTTTGATAAAGGGTGGTACATAAACTGAATACTAATAATAATGATTTTTTTAAAACGAAGTAAAAATGGTACAGTGATGCTACTCAGCCTCAGCTCCAACTTCCTTACCATTTTAGGAGCCTGCGTCTTGGTGAATGTTGTTATTGTTGTTTAGTCGTTTAGTCGTGTCCGACTCTTTGTGACCCCCTGGACCAGAGCACGCCAGGCACTTCTGTCTTCCACTGCCTCCCGCAGTTTGGTCAAACTCATGTTTGTAGCTTCGAGAACAGTGTCCAACCATCTCGTCCTCTGTCGTCCCCTTCTCCTTGTGCCCTCCATCTTTCCCAACATCAGGGTCTTTTCCAGGGAGCCTTCTCTTCTCATGAGGTGGCCAAAGTATTGGAGCCTCAGCTTCAGGATCCATCCTTCCAGTGAGCACTCAGGGCTGATTTCCTTCAGAATGGATAGGTTTGATCTTCTTGCAGTCCATGGGACTCTCAAGAGTCTCCTCAAGCACCATAATTCAAAAGCATCAATTCTTCGGCGATCAGCCTTCTTTATGGTCCACTTGGTGAATGTTCACCCTCCCAATTGTGCAAACCATGGGCTGGATTCAACTAACCCGTTCTGCTAGTGGGGTCCCCCTCTTTCTCCCAAAGCCATCAGAGGGGTGTCGGAAGAACCCCAGAAGGTTGTTTTTTTGGAGGGGGGAGAGGAGAGATCATTCCATCAGGCAAGCACAAATGCTTGTGTTGGCAGAACAGTCTCCTTAGCTCTACACTGAATTCCGTCCCATGGGCTTAAGTACTGATTCAAGCCAATTTTTCGTTAACTTTGTTAAAAGTTGGGCGGCTGTGCTCTCTAGGCTCCTTCATTACAAGGGGACACTTTCATTGCTGTGTACTGTGCTAAGAACCACCCAGGTTTTCTAGTTAAGTAATTGTGGCAGCACACTCCGCAGAAGCAAAACTGTTCTTGAAACAGCTAATAATAGTGTAGAGGCCGCATGTCTGAATCAGGCCAAAGGTACGGAAGATTTTGCTAGCTCAGCTCTAGAGACCAGTGCATTTTTTGCAGCTGTTCCATACACTTGCAAGGAAGTGATGATAAGAAGATGAGCAAGTGACCCACACATCTGCTTTCCATGCTTTTGGGTATTAATTGAAGGAGAATCTCATGTACCTCTCTTGCTGTCAGTACTGAGTACATTGGTACCTCGGGTTACATACGCTTCAGGTTACATACGCTTCAGGTTACAGACTCCGCTAACCCAGAAATAGTAACTTGGGTTAAGAACTTTGCTTCAGGATGAGAACAGAAATCGTGCTCCAGCAGCACGGCGGCAGCAGGAGGCCCCATAAGCTAAAGTGGTGCTTCAGGTTAAGAACAGTTTCAGGTTAAGAACAGACCTCCGGAACGAATTAAGTACTTAACCCGAGGTACCACTGTATCTCTCCAGTAAGGAGATGCACAAGGACTCTGCAGAATACCCAGAAATGCAGAAAAAATATCAACACACAATTGTTTCATCACTCCTTGCAAAGTGGGTTTTGTTCATTGGGTTTTGTTCACTACAACGATTAAATTCTCTCTCCTCCATCATTTTCTTTGTAGCTGAAAACCAAGAAGAATAAGATTGTTCGTAATGACTATTTCAACATGACTGCCTGGCAATCGAACGCTCCCAAGAAGAGACCTCAACCGCCAGGTGTCCCAGCGAGAAACTACACTGCGTACCGGTCATGGGAGCCATGACATGGCAACATAAATGGTCTGTTCTCTACAATGGGAAATATGGGAAATATGAATGGACATTTCACCCCTTAGCTCAGCGCGCCTGTTGTCGACGGTCACTGATATCCCCACGAAAAGGAGTTCTCAGCACTGTGAAGGGTTAGGGTTATGCTTCAAACTGATGGTGGAAGTTATGCTTCAAACTGATGGTGGAAAAGAAGAAAAACTGACAATGGGTTGTAAATACAGTCTCATAAACCTCTCTTAAGCAAATGCTGGTTCCATCAGCATTGATGCAATTTCTTGATTGCTTCAGTCTTAGGAGAATATGTATAAATTGTACCAAAACTCTGGCAAATGACCAAGCAAAGAGCAGAGGTAAAAATATGTTGTCTTTCATGTCAAAAGGGGAAATACCGAATGGGAGAGTCTAAAACATATGTTTAACAGATCAGGAGCGTTCAGCTAAGTTGGCCCAGTATTATAAAGAACATCATAGTATTGTAAGCGAAGTGAATGATTAGTTGGATAGCTTTGCCATGTAATTCTGCATAGTCCCTTTCCCTGCTGATGAACAAATTCCTCATACTGCTAAAACAATCAATCTGCAAGTCATTTCTGAGAGAGCCTTTAAGGAAGAGTGGAATGTGCAGCCATATGAGACCACTCTTGAGATTTGCAGACTTTCACTAAGGCTTGGACAATGTCCTACATAAAGGAGCAGACAAAACGTCCTCACTGAGAGGAGAGAATTAATCAACTAATGACCCACATGCCGTTGGCTCCCAGTGAGATCCAAGAGAGATAACGACAGGGATTATATTTTCCTTTCTTGCTGTCTGGACACAATATATGCATGGTTCAATGATTATAGACAAGCGAAGCCTGGAATTAAAAAGGCAACTGGTTTTTCCTCCCTCAATGCTGTCTAGTTGTAGCAAATGTAGGACGTACAATGGCATTTTGCCAGTAAAAAAACCGACGTTGCAAAAAAACTAAGTTGATTTTAATTTTCTTGATGAGTTAACAACTTTCAAAGTGTGACATATGCTTTACTGAACAGGAACCAACAGGAGCCTTACAGAACAGGAAACAACTAAGGCTGTCATATCCTTAGCACCAGCTCAGCAGGCACACCCATCACTACCGAATGTTCCCAAGTGCAATGTAGGTAGTGGGTACCGGGCTGTGTGTGTGTCTTGTACACCGACCCTGGTCTGGCAAGGCTTGCAAACTTTACTGCTCACCTGTGGCGAGTCTTGCCCATTTGACTTACTTTCCTTTGTATAAAACAAGCCCAAAGGAGCCCCCAACCTGCTCACAGGTCCTTGTATGATCAGTGAAAACAGTTGGTCCTGGCAATTATTGTTGTTTAGTCGTTTAGTTGTGTCCGACTCTTCGTGACCCCATGGACCAGAACACACCAGGCACTTCTGTCTTCCACTGCCTCCCGCAGTTTGGTCAAACTCATGCTGGTAGCGTCGAGAACACTGTCCCACCATCTCTGTCCTCTGTCGTCCTCTTCTCCTTGTGCCCTCCATCTTTCCCAAAATCAGGGTCTTTTCCAGGGTGTCTTCTTTTCTCATGAGGCAGTCAAAGTATTGGAGCCTCAGTTTCAGAATCTGTCCTTCCAGTGAGCACTCAGGGCTAATTTCCTTAAGAATGGCTAGGTTTGATCTTCTTGCAGTCCATGGGATCTCAAGAGTCTCCTCCAGCACCATAATACAAAAGCATCAATTCTTCGGCGATCAGCCTTCTTTATGGCAATTATTAACCACTCTCAATTCCACCCTGATCATTGCCACCTGCCCAGATTTTAACTTATCTGAGATAATTTTAAGATGTATTTTAATTAACTGGTGTTTGTTTTTATGCTTATTGTGTTTTTTTATGATGTTAGCTGTTCTGAGCCCGGCCTCGGCTGGGGAGGGCAGGATATTATTAATGAGTCAAACAAAGCACAGAAAGAATGTAGTAAGAGCAAGGCCAACACGTGACTTGAAATGACTAGGAAGCAATGAACTTATTTTGCATCGAGATGCGCGTAAGTTTGTCATTTTTTGCATACGCTCGTTCCCCCTATGTAGCACCTTTGTTATAGGTGCATCCAGGGCTGGATTTAGGTTTGATGAGGCCCTAAGCTACTGAAGGTAATGGGGCCCTTTGTCAACAACAAATTGTCGCTGTTAGAAATGAGCAAACCAGTGATATTTTAGGGAGCAGGCTAGCAGGCGGGGCCCATTTCTTACCTCATAGGAGCCTACACAACACAAAACACTGTTGCTGTATGTACCGGTAGGTTTTATTTTATTTGTTTTTTATCTTCTATTTTGGAAATCCATTTTTTTCCCTTTAAATTTTTTTGGGGCCCCCAAGAGAGTGGGGCCCTAAGCTATAGCTTGTTTAGCTTATACAGTGGTACCTCAGGTTAAGTACTTAATTCGTTCCGGGGGTCCATTCTTAACCTGAAACTGTTCTTAACCTGAAGCACCATTTTAGCTAATGGGGCCTCCTGCTGCTGCCGCGCCCCCGGAGGACGATTTCGGTTCTTATCCTGAAGCAAAGTTCTTAACCCGAGGTAACATTTCTGGGTTAGCGGAGTCTGTAACCTGAAGCGTATGTAACCTGAGGTACCACTGTACATAAATCCGGCACTGGGCGCATCACTTTTTTTTTAGAACTCCATTGTCTCTCAAGACTGACAGATGTCAACACCGACACTGCTATGAAAAGGGCAAGTGCCCTCTCCCATAATAAAGTGGGCTCATGCCATCCTCTTGGATCCACTTTCAAGAAGAGCATTTTTAATACAAGTATTGCCCGGCGATTCCTTCTGCTTAGTAAAGGCAAGAGGATGTGCTGTTTAGGCTACAACAGAAACAGGTGGTATCTTTTTTCATGGCGCACCCACCCGCTTTTAACAGCAATAGCACCCCGGCAGCGTAATTCATTATTTAGATGGCATATGTACACCCTAACCTTTGGCTCAGTGTGATCTGTTTCCTCCCATCCCTTATCACCCAATATGATGTCCCTGAACAGCCTGGCTTGTTTAAATCACTTTCATTTGCTCTCCCTTCCTTGTCAGGGGGAGGGGAGGGCATGTTTGATACATGGCGTACTCCAGAGCTACTGATCTCATCAAGACCCCACCCGCCTCTTGCATTGTGTTGTGTATGAGCCCCCTCCACTCTTCCAGTGTGTGTTTTCAGCCTCCCTGTTATCAGCAGCGATGCTTCTCCAAGGCATTGACAGAAGCCATGTGGTTGCTTTAGGGGCCATGTGGTTTGTTTCATTCAGAGATTAGTGTTTATGAGAAAGATGAAATCCTTCTTGAATGCTAGTGAGCACGACACTCACCAAATATTGCGGCGGACGTGGGGTGTTTCGTTACATGTTTTTATCTACATGTGTGCAGGAGTTTTGTTTTGCTTAATAAAAGAAGGGGTGGATGTTTTATTTTGGGAATGTGAGAAGAACTGACCCTTTAATAGTAACTTACTGTTACAATGTGGGACGTGGGTGGCGCTGTGGGTTAAACCACAGAGCCTAGGACTTGCCGATCAGAAGGTCGGCGGTTCGAATCCCTGCGATGGGGAGAGCTCCCGTTGCTCGGTCCCTGCTCCTGCCAACCTACCAGTTCGAAAGCACGTCAAAGTGCAAGTAGATAAATAGGTACCGCTCCATCGGAAAGGTAAACGGTGTTTCTGTGCGCTGCTCTGGTTCGCCAGAAGTGGCTTAGTCCCGCTGGCCACATGACCCGGAAGCTGTACGCCGGCTCCCTCGGCCAATAAAGCGAGATGAGCACCGCAATCCCAGAGTCGGTCGCGACTGGACCTAATGGTCAGGGGTCCCTTTACCTTTACTGTTACAGTGTGTCCTCGGTGCAATTGGTTTGACTGGTTTGTAGGAAGAGAAAACCACTGCAGTTAGAGCTGCTGTTGAGACTGTTTACACATTTCCAGCTTAAAACACAACTATGTTCTTCTTCTCTATTTAGTTTCATGAGAAAGGACGTGTAGAAAAATGGGTTGTGGCTAACACCTGTTTCCCAAATCAGTGATGGAACCATACCAGAATGCAGAGTAAACAAGAATATGCACACGGCGTGAGGTTGAAAAACCAAATATACAATTGAACCCATATTGCGTCCAGTAGCAGCTTGTGGGAAAGCGTTTGTGGTTGGAAAGGCTGCTGCTGCCTCAATCCACATCACATTCCACCAGCTCCTTTTAGCCAAAAAAAGGAAAAGCAAAACCCCAAACCTGAAATTCATTCACAAAATGTTGTCCGGTTTGGCCTTTAGGCCGTGAGTGAATTCCTGCAATTTCCAAGATGGTGGTTCCAACACCGCCATCTTGGAAATTTGAGCCGGCATTGCATTATCAAGTTGCCTTTTCTGTTGAACAACTTCATCGCAACTCTGCTTTCTAACTACCGTATTTTTCGCTCTATAAGACGCACAAGACGCACCTAGTTTTTGGAGGAGGAAAACAAGAAAAAAAATATTCTGAATCCCAGAAGCCAGAACAGCAAGAGGAATTGCTGCGCAGTGAAAGCAGCGATCCCTCTTGCTGTTCTGGCTTCTGGGATAGCTGCGCAGCCTGCATTCGCTCCATAAGACGTACACATATTTCCCCTTACTTTTAGGAGGGAAAAAGTGAGTCTTATAGAGCAAAAAATACGGTAAATGTTACCTTACAGACATGAGACATAGTTTTATAATGAGCATCAGAGAGTCAAGAAATCCGGCCATAATAATAATAATAATAATAATAATGATAATAATAAAAAGAATCAGATGTGAGAAGTGGGTACTAAAGGTTTAAATGATATTGTTACCATTTAACTGGCCACTTTCCATCCCCAAATGGTGCTGCTAATGTGACCAGAGGCTCAGAGACCAACATCACTGCAATTCTCCTCCACCACAAAGGAGCGAGGTTACTTGCAAACCTTGCTCAAGCTACTGAGAATCCGCCTGAATGAGAAGAAATGAAATTCACATGTGGTTTCTGGGGTGAGCCGTGAGATAAGTTGCTTGCATAATCACTTTAAGCCATTAAAAACAACAAAAAACCCCCTGAAAAACAAGCACACATTGGTGAGGTTGAAGCCATTCTGGTCAGAGGCTTTAAAGTGGGAAGCAAGAAGACCACCAAAGAGGAAATAAGAGTTCAGAGAGGCGCTTGTAAACTCTTGCCTTTTGCTTTTTTTGAATCACATCTTCTTACAACTCAAACGCCGTTTTAGAGCACCCAAGTTTGAGAGCATTTTCTCTCGCAGATACAGGAGTCCCTGCAATGTTATCACTGTCTACTCATGAACAGGGTCTTTTCTCAGTTCAGCGGGACTCAATCCCAGGCAAGAGTGGAAGGATATGTCAATCCTGGTTCCCTCGGTTTCTCATTTTCCCAATCTTAAATTTGGTTTCCCACGTTTCTGCAGCAATTTGCAAATGTTCTTTTGCAAAAAAACACCCTGAGGAAAATTCTCCAGCATTTTAGTGCAAATGTCTCCTCATAAACACGTTTTTGTATGCAGTTTTGACTAGCGTACACATTTTTGGCAAGCATTTCTTCCCTAATGCAACGCATTTTCCCATGCTGCTTGCATCGACGTATTCATTATTATGCACAATTTTACCTAAGATATACTTTTGTAAATGTTGTTTGGTTGAAGAACTGCATTGCAAAATCCAGGTCAGTGCAGATTTTGAAGGACAACCGCGTTTCAGCTCTCGTTTTGTTTCAAATTTGGCTTTAAATGCTAACTGAACCGAATTTTTCCTCCTCCCTAACCACAAGCTAGTGTGCTTAGGGCTGCAGTCTTAGTTTCGTAAAGGAACAATCTCACATGTATGCTCTGCAGTAAGATACCATAGCAGGATAGAGCAGGAGTTTCCGGTGCTTGCTTTGCCTTTTTATAGCTCGCTGACTGATGTGTCATAGAATCATAGAATTATAGAGTTGGAAGGGATCACAAGGGTCATCTAGTCCAACCCCCAACAATGCAGGAATCTTTTGCCCAACATGAGGCTCGAACCCTTGGCCCTGAGATTTTGAGTCTCCTGCTTTGCCGACTGAGCTATCAGAGGTTGCTTTTCTTCACCTTCCATATCACTAGGGATGGGCGAATCTATCAACGTCCATTTCTCTCATTTTCCACTCTTAAGATCAATTCTCCACATTTTCAGTCCACATTCTAATATAGATGTTTTGGTACCTCGTTTTGCCTGACATGCACATTTTCTTTTTCACAAAGCAATTTCCCTTAGCATAATGCTTTTTTGTATGTTAATTTCACTGATATATTGTTGTTGTTGTTTAGTTGTTTAGTCGTGTCCGAATCTTCGTGACCCCCTGGACCAGAGCACGCCAGGCACTCCTGTCTTCCACTGCCTCCCGCAGTTTGGTCAAACTCATGCTGGTAGCTTCGAGAACACTGTCCAACCATCTCATCCTCTGTCGTCCCCATCTCCTTGTGCCCTCCATCAATCCCAACATCAGGGACTTTTCCAGGGAGTCTTCTCTTCTCATGAGGTGGCCAAAGTATTGGAGCCTCAGTTTCACTATCTGTCCTTCCAGTGAACTACTCACATATACAGGGCTATTAACTGGAATAATTTTTTCCCTGGGCGTGGGGTGGGGCTCAGGTAAACCCCACTATGCATAATCACAGGACACACCATTTGAATGGCAATGCCCATCAACTGGGGGCGGGGAACTCAAATAATTTATTGTGGGGTCTGAAGGGACCTCAGCCCCTAAGAGTTGGATATATACATTCATGTGCAACAATTTTCCTACAGGGTATGCATTTCTCTGCATGTTGCTTAGACAGGGAACTGTGTTGCAAAATTCGGAGGAGTGCAAAATTCAGAGAAATATGGCTGTGTTTTGATTTGTGTACTGTTTTGCAAAGGGCCAATTAGCTAAGCTCACTTTTATATGTAAACAGAATTGAACCTCCCTTTCAGAGTTGGAGGTCAGTGAAAATGAGAACCAGTAGCTTATAGCAATGAAAACGTCTTCAACTTTTTCCTGATTGATAATACAACTCTTTGGGTTATCTATATCTATATCTCCATTGCACCCCAGTAGGTGGCACCCACCTGTTTCCCTTCGCTACGGCGGATGAGATCAAGAGAGATAAGACTGGGCGCTTATGCTTCTTCATCTAATCTCCACATACCACCAACCCCTCGCAAAGCCACAACAAATAGGAAAACAACCCTCTTTGCCCTGCTTCTGTCTGACATTGTCACGCAGTTCCTGTCTGCATAACCTGCAGACGCTCCGTGCAAAGGTTTATCTTCTCATTTATTTTCTGCTCCACTCTCAACGTGTGGGTGAACAGCTGAAAGCAGAGAGCCGCCTCCCTTTGTTTTAATGCTCTAAGATCAGGATGTAAATTTAAAGCAGATGATGCACATTCAGAGATGTTGGAGGAAGGATGGTGGCTTACAGATTGAGGTTGAATCCTGACAAGACAGAAGTACTGTTTTGGGGGGACAGGAGGTGGGCAGGTGTGGAAGACTCTCTGGTCCTGAATGGGGTAACTGTGCCCCTGAAGGACCAGGTGCACAGCCTGGGAGTCATTTTGGACTCACAGCTGTCCATGGAGGCTCAGGTCAATTCTGTGTCCAAGGCAGCTGTCTACCAGCTCCATCTGGTATGCAGGCTGAGACCCTCCCTGCCCGCAGACTGTCTTGCCAGAGTGGTGCATGCTCTAGTTACCTCCCGTTTGGACTACTGCAATGCGCTCTATGTGGGGATACCTTTGAAGGTGAGTTGGAAATTACAACTAATCCAGAATGTGGCAGCTAGACTGGTGATTGGGAGCAGCTGCCGAGACCACATAACACCAGTCTTGAAAGACCTACATTGGCTCCTAGTATGTTTCTGAGCACAATTCAAAGTGTTGGTGCTGACCTTTAAAGCCCTAAATGGCCTCGGCCCTGTATACCTGAAGGAGTGTCTCCACCCCCATTGTTCTGCCCAGACACTGAGGTCCAGCACTGAGGGCCTTCTGGCAGTTCCCTCAGTGTGAGAAGTGAGGTTACAGGGAACCAGGCAGAGGGCCTTCTCGGTTGTGGCACCCGCCCTGTGGAACGCCCTCCCATCAGATGTCAAAGGAAAAAACAGCTACCAGATTTTTAGGAGACATCTGAAGGCAGCCTTGTTTAGGGAAGGTTTTAAATATCCGAATGACTATTGTATTTTAATATTTTGTTGGAAGCCGCCCAGAGTGTTTGGGGAAACCCAGCCAGATGGGTGGGGTATAAATAATAAATTATTATTATAATAATTATTATTATTTAAAATGGGAGGCAACATCTGTGGCCTCCAAAACTCCCATCTCTTGGGTGATAACGCCCAGGCCGGTGCCTCACCCACAACGCAGCGTCACCAGGGATTCATCACTCTGGTCTCCCATCACCCTGCTGTGACCTATATCCAGGACATGAGCACATGACTAGCAGAGTCCAAACAGAAGCTCCGCCTTGAGGAGAAACATCTAAGCCTAAAGGTAAAGGTAAAGCGATTCCTGACCTTTAGGTCCAGTCGTGACCGACTCTGGGGTTGTGGCACTCATCTCACTTTATTGGCTGAGGGAGCCGGCGTACAGCTTCCGAGTCATGTGGCCAGCATGACTAAGCCGCTTCTGACGAACCAGAACAGCGCACGGAAACGCCGTTTACCTTCCTGCCGGAGTCGTACCTATTTATCTACTTGCACTTTGACGTCCTTTTGAACTGCTAGGTTGGCAGGAGCAGGGACTGAGCAACGGGAGCTCACTCCATCGCGGGGATTCGAACGGCCGACCTTCTGATCGGCAAGTCCTAGGCTCTGTGGTTTAACCCACAGGGCCACCCGCGCCTTGAGGAGAAATATCTAAGCCTAATTTATTGCAAATTAAAACAATCATGGCTTCTCTCTCTGTCTTTCTTCCTCTGAGAGAGAGCTGCAAAAACAAAAGCTATTCAGAGTGGAAATAGCGTATCTCCCTTTCCGCTCACAAGACTCCAATAATCAGTGCTGGAATGTAAACAGACATGTGACATGTAACAATCCCAAACATCTGCAGCACGGGAGGAATGGAATTCTCAACACCATCGTCCCTGATGCCTGGGACTGATAGGAACTGGAGTCCATTGTTATGTGGCAAGACACAGATTAGCCACCCATGAGGGTAGACTCTTAAGATCAGATCATGAGAAAGTCCACAAATGTGTGACAAGCCCAGAGATACAGATTCAGATTCAACAAACCTGAGATTGAAGAACTATAGGGTTATTATAAAGAAAATGTCACCCCAAGCTCTTGTTTATGGTGAATAGACCAGTCATTCAGTACAGTAGTACCTTGGGTTACATACGCTTCAGGTTACAGACACTTCAGGTTACAGACTCTGCTAACCAAGAAATAGTACCTCAGGTTAAGAACTTTGCTTCAGGATGAGAACAGAAATTGTGTTCCTGCGGCACAGCAGCAGCAGGAGGCCCCATTAGCTAAAGTGGTGCTTCAGGTTAAGAACAGTTTCAGGTTATGAACGGACCTCCGGAACGAATTAAGTACTTAACCCGAGGTACCACTGTATAAACATGATGAGTGGCTGAACTGGCCACTAACATGACTCCCTCAAGTCCATCGTTCTGAACCGCAAGCCCAAAGGAGAGCTCATGGGAGTGGTTGGGTGCAGGGATAGATAGATGATAGATAAATAAACTTTATTCGCATTAGCCAATGGCCATAGCAACATAAAACAAGCAATATATACAAATAAAATATATACAAATAAAAAAGACAACATTGGGTGCAGGGATACCAAAGAAGGATGTCAAAAACATCAGAATGGCCATTTCGAGTGCTTTAAAAAATTCAGGTGCAGACTTGCAGCAAATCAGCCTGCCAGGCTTCCTGGCCTCTGAAGATGCAGGGCACACACTGCAGCAAGGAGATGACTTGTCCACGTCCAAGCAAATGCTCATACATGCTTTATATGCAAAGCAGGATGTGTCACTTTGGCCAGGACTTCCCATTGCTTCACCTGACCAGATGAGGGCATAGGGGGCAAATACCCAAAATCTTGCAGATAGTTCCCCTTTCTGGGCTCGGAGCCCAGCCCCCAAGCCCCCAAGCCCCCAGATAACACCAAAGCAAGCCAATTAGCCTATAACAAAGCAAGTGTACGAGCTCATTGCTACAACCGCCACCCATTAATTGAGGGGTTATATTGACTACCAAGATGGTGTGTAGGGAGCTCCCAGAACAGTTCGCCCTTGGTTCAACACATCCATCGTATAAAGACTATTACAGGTTTTTTGTGATCGTCTGTGCATCCCCTTATCGCACCCGGAAGTGAATTTGAAGACGCTAAAGACATTACATGAGTTCATTAAACCCTCGTGTTATAGTACATTGACCCATTGTTCCTGCCCCTTGCTAATGTTTCTGAATGACCCGCTGGACACAATGGTCCCCCCTCCCCTTCTTCAGATAATTGGTAGCAGAGTAAATACCGTATTTTTCGCTCTATAAGACGCACCAGGCCACAAGATGCACCTAGTTTTTGGAGGAGGAAAACAAGAAAAAAAATATTCTGAATCTCAGAAGCCAGAACAGCAAGAGGGATCTCTGTGCAGTGAAAGCAGCAATCCCTCTTGATGTTCTGGCTTCTGTGATAGCTGCGCAGCCTGCATTCGCTCCACGAGACGCACACACATTTCCCCTTACTTTTTAGGAGGGAAAAAGTGAGTCTTAATGAGCAAAAAATACGGTAGTTCTTCTTTGCTGCATATCCTCGTAATTCCGCTGTAGGGAAGAGAGAGAAAAGACGTTCCATTCCACGAGAGTCAGAATATGACACAGGCACCCTATGTCATCCAAAAATATTTATCCCTGCTTCTAATCTAATAAAACACAGAAAAATAGATAAATGCAAGATAAGGCACCCAAGGGCAGTTTCTGGGAACGTGATGGAACACAGGAAAGGATGAGGCCTCCAGGAACTCTTGGGTTCCAGTCCATTGGTTTAAACCCAGCAACTCTAAGGCTAAATGAAGGCTGTGTACACACCATATAAAGGTAAAGGGACCCCTGACCATTAGGTTCAGTCGTGACCGACTCTGGGGTTGTGCCGCTCATCTTGCTTTATTGGCCGAGGGAGCCGGCGTACAGCTTCCGGGTCATGTGGCCAGCATGACTAAGCCGCTTCTGGAGAACCAGAACAGCGCATGGAAATGCCGTTTACCTTCCCGCCAGAACGGTACCTATTTATCTACTTGCACTTTGACGTGCTTTCGAACTGCTAGGTTGGCAGGAGCAGGGACCGAGCAATGGGAGGTCACCCCGTCGCAGGGATTCGAACCGCCGACCTTCTGATCGGCAAGTCCTAGGCTCTGTGGTTTAACCCACAGCACCACCTGCGTCCATATATTTAAGGCCTATTTCACCACCCTCCCAAAAGAATCCTGGGAAAGGTGGCTTGTCCCTCACAGAGTTCAGAGGGTTGGATTCAACATTCCTCAGATGATAATAGGGTCGTTCTATTCTACATCAGTATCACTGCTACCGCCCCCTTTTCGTCACGTTAAGATTTGTTATTAAAGTTTTTCATGATGCAGACAACCCCCCACTGAAGCCCAACTAGCTCCAGTGCCCACCCTCAATCCCATAATGTCCTTGCCACCCCACATCCCTCAAGCTCCAACCCCCAACAGGCTGACCTGCTCCTCACCAGCTATACCCTTCAGTTTCAGGGTCTCTTCCATCCACCATCTTCTCTTCAGGCCTGACCTGGCTCATTTTCTCCTCCTTGTTTTTATGCAGCTGGGGGCCCGCCAGACCAGAGAGTCACAGTCTCCCATCGTGAGGACAGTGGCAGCAGCAGCCCCATTGCCTTGCTCTCCCTTTCTCCTCCACCTTTTCCCGCTACTACTGCTGCTACTACTCCACTGGCCAGTCGACCAGCCGGCCCGGCTCCCACCCTTGAACCCAGCACAAGACTCTTCCCTTTCTGCCCCCCACCCCATCTTCTCCGACTCCCAGGAGCAGCAGCAAAGGCGGTAGCAGCTGATGAGGAGAAGGAGAATAAGAGAGGTAACCTCCACTGACAACTGTCTCTTCCCCCCTGCTTCCCCAATGTGCAGCCATTTCTGGGTTTGTTGTTGCTTAGTCGTGTCCGACTCTTCGTGACCCCATGAACCAGAGCACGCCAGGCACTCCTGTCTTCCACTGCCTCCTGCAGTTTGGTCAAACTCATGCTGGTAGCTTCGAGAACACTATCCAACCATCTCATCCTCTGTCGTCCCCTTCTCCTTGTGCCCTCCATCTTTCCCAACATCAGGGTCTTTTCCAGGGAGTCTTCTCTTCTCATGAGGTGGCCAAAGTACTGGAGCCTCAGCTTCAGGATCTGTCCTTCCAGTGAGCACTCAGGGCTGATTTCCTTCAGAATGGATCGGTTCAATCTTCTTGCAGTCCATGGGACTCTCAAGAGTCTCCTCCAGCACCATAATTCAAAAGCATCAATTCTTCGCGATCAGCCTTTTTTATGGTCCAGCTTTCACTTCCATATTTCTGGTTAGCGTGCCTCAACAAAGATGGGAATTTAGGACTCTGCATGACAAAGTGAGAAGCTTTGATGGCTTAAGGGTTTTGTGGCAGTCCTGCCACTTTCAGGGCAGTTGGAGTGCTGGCAGAAGCCATCACAAGGGTTTGTGACTTACCTGGGGTGCTGGCAGAACAAGGGTTTCTGCTGGTGCAATGGATCTTTCCCCCTCTCCCCCCCCTGGGCACCCTCTGAACTCCTCCAATTTCACTCTGGAAGGTCATGAGGACCCCCAGAACAGGGGCGGGGGAAGAGGGGGATAGTTCCCAGGGCCGTCTTTAGCAGATGCGGCGCTGGGGTGCAAATATCCACCCAGCGCCCCCAAATTACCATGGATAGTGTTGGGGTAGCCGTAGCTGCACACTGCCAGCCATCAGGGGGAGCAACTCTCCCCCATGCTGCTGCGGGAGAGCGATCCCTGCAGAGGCTTGGGAGGCTTTAGAGGAAAGCTGCGCGCCCGTCAGCCATATGGTTGGCGGGGCGCAGCTTCCTTCCTAAGCCTCTGCGGGGATCACTCTCCTCCCGAGGAGGCTTTGGGGGGAAGCTGCATGCCCGCCAGCCTTATGGTTGGCAGGGCGTAGCTGGTGGGTGTGCAGGGAAAGGGGAGGCCGTCGGCAAAGCCGCGCAGCTCCCCCACTTGCCGGGGTGCCCCTGAGAGGCCGGTGCCCTGGCGCGACACACCACTAAGCCCTATGGAAAAGACGGCTCTGATAGTTTCTTCTGGCAAGTGGAAATACTTCCACTGGCAAGGTGTGATGGCCTGGGATTCAGACTCGGAGGCTGAGGAATCCCAGCCTGCACAGGAGTCCCTGCCTCCAGAACCAGCTGAGCTGGGGCTGGGGCCTGAGCCTGAAGGGTCCTCACCTGTGCTGGATCCTCAGGTGCAGGCACCAGCTGAGTCTGCTCTGGCTCCTGAGGTGATGGAGGACCCATTGCCTGCAGGTGCTCCACTCTCAGCCCCGTCAGGGGAAGCTGAGGTTGCCTCTGGGTCCGGTAACCCTCCAGCCTCTCCTGAGCTGCAGAGGCTCAGGGCAGAGAGGCGGAGGGAACTAAGTTCCCGCAGGAGGAGTGCTCGCCTCCAGGCCAGGAGAGGCGAGTCACCTGTGGACCGTGGCTGCCCTATACCTCAGGGCAGATAAAAGCCAGCCAGCCACAGTCCCAGGTTGCGGGAGCAACGTTGTTGGTAGTCTGTTCCTGCCTCCACCTTGTCCTGCTCTTCTGCCAGAGTTCCTGACCTCACCCGACTCCCTACCTTGGACCCAGCTTCAGCTTTGCCGGACAGCCTCCATACTGCACCCGCGACCTTGTACCTTGCCGCACGGTTAACCCTTGGGACCAGCTGTGCTGGTCCCAGGGAGAGGTTACCATGGGGCGAGGTCCAGGGCCTGAGTTGAGGGTCGGCAGACAGTCCTCCATGGGCGAAGCGGGGTCCAGGGCGAGGAGCAGGGCAAGGACAGGAACTCTCAAGGAACAGGTCAGGGTGCTGGCCGAAACAGCTCTTCAACGACGTTGCTCCCGCAACCTGGGACCGGGCTGACTTGCCTTTATCTTCTCTGAGGCCAGAGGCGGTCCCGGCCCCCAGGAGACCCGCCTCTCCTGGCCTTAAGGCGAGCACTCCTCCTGGGAGAAACCAGTTCCCTCCGCCTCTCTGCCCTGAGCCTCTGCAGCTCAGGAGAGGCTGGAGGGTTACTGGACCCAGGGGGAGAGTCGCCTTCCCCTGACAGGGCTGGGAGAGGCGCACCTGTAGGCACACTGTCTTCAATCACCTCCGGAGCCAGAGAGGATTCACCTGGTGCCTGCTCCTGAGGATCCGGCACAGGTGCAGGTGCTTCAGATCCAAGGCCCTGCCCCAGTTCAGCCGGCCCTGGAGGCGGGGACTCCTGTGCAGGCTGGGGTTCCTCCGGTTCAGCCTCTGAATCGGATTCCCAGGCCATCACACCAGCACACAAAGTGATCAGAAGTGTGTGGTGCTGAATTCCATCCACAGCTCCCAGGATTCTTGGTGGTGGGGATGGAGGGGAACGAACTATAAATGTGCTTTAATGTATGTTGCATACACAGCCAAAGTCAGTGCAGCTCCAAGTGGCCAGTCATAGCACATGTGAGGTCCCTTGATAGCACAATCCCATTCAACTGTGGACTGGCCTATTCTGGACAAGATGTGACCTTGCAGGAGACTTTTGGAGCACAGCCCAAGGTAGAATTCATTAAAGTAACGAGGCCTCCAATTTGCAAAGTTAATGCATGATGGCTGCTCCGGTCAAATCAGGAAGAAACCACTGAAAGCTGGGGGATATTATTACTTCTAGCCACAACCAAACATTTCGAGCGTGACAATAGGCGCATTTCAGGTTGTGTACGCAGTTATATATATTTTATTAGTGCATTTGTTTAGGGCTGAGGCGGAAAGACTTCTCCAAAGGATATATGCGATTTTGGCAAGCAGATCAGAATAACAGCTGCATGTTGCATGCATGCATACTAATACCCCACAGTAATATATTCCTCATTAAAAAAACCCCACCAGCACTAGAAATCTGAATTGCTCTTGAGTTATTGTATCTCCCTAGGGAGGTTTGCCTGGTGTCTTCGTTACATATCTTGAAGTGCCAGCAAAAACATTCCTCTTCATCCAGGCTGATGGTGAACTAAACAATCTGTGGCTCTTAAAACTGTGTCTGTGTGTGTGTGTGTTGTTTGTTTGTTATTATGCTATTTATGTTATGTGTTCTCATTTGGTATGTTGTGAACTGCCCTGTCATCCTTGAATGAAAGGCAGTATATAAATTTAATAAAATAATAATAATAATAATAATAATAATAATAATAATAATAATAGCATACAGGGGTACCTCTGGTTACGAACTTAATTCGTTCCGGAGATCCGTTCTTAACCTGAAACCATTCTTAACCTGAGGTACCACTTTAGCTCATGGGGCCTCCTGCTGCCGCCACACGATTTCTGTTCTCATCCTGAGGTAAAGTTCTTAACCCGAGGCACTACTTCCGGGTTAGTGGAGTCTGTAACCCGAAGTGTTTGTAACCTGAGGTGTTTGTAATTCGAGGTACCACTGTAATAGCAGCAGTTGGTTTAGTTCCATGGCTCAGGATAGCTCAGTCAGTAGAGCATGAGAGTCTTAATTTAAGGGTCATGGGTTCGAGTCTCACATTGGGGAAAAGATCATTGCATTGCAGGGGATTGGACTTGATGACCCTCACAGCTCCCTTCCAATGCTACCATACCCTCCAACATTTCTCCAGTGAAGATAGGGATGTTGTAAGGAAAAGTGGGACATTCCAGGATCAAATCAGAAACTGGGACGGCTTCTGTAAATCTGGGACTGTCCCTGGAAAATAGGGACACTTGGAGGGCCTGTGCTACAATTTTATGATTCTATTTTTGTTGTTGTTGTTTAGTCGTTTAGTAGTGACCGACTCTTCGTGACTCCATGGACCAGAGCACGCCAGGCACTCCTGTCTTCCACTCCCTCCAGCAGTTTGGTCAAACTCATGCTGGTAGCTTCGAGAACACTCTCCAACCATCTCGTCCTCCTCTGTCATCCCCTTCTCCTTGTGCCCTCCATCTTTCCCAACACCAGAGTCTTTTCCAGGGAGTCTTCTCTTCTCATGAGGCGGCCAAAGTCTTGGAGCTTCAGCTTCAGGATCTGTCCTTCCAGTGAGCACTCAGGGCTGATGTCCTTCAGAATGGATAGGTTTGATCTTCTTGCAGTCCATGGGACCTTCACAATTAAGTCAATGGTTGGGTGTTCTTTCTTGTTTTTTGGTTCTGACAATAACAGCCACAAACTTGCTTCCTGTTCGGGACACTAACCCATATACAAAGTTTCTGCCTGGGGAGTGGAAAATCACAAGCATCCCTCTCTGGCAACCCTCATTCCTGACCAGATCCCTAGGCAGATAGCTCAGCCTTCCATAAAAACTTTCTCCTTTTTTTCCCTGCCTTCCCACATACTCTGATTAAGAATGCTTTGGATGGGGTTTTTGATTTACAGAGCCTTTTCGGGAGGTAGTCATCAATGTATTGTAGGTTGTGCAATCAAATTAATAAATGCCAGATATTTTGATTTCCCTCTAGAAACCAAGAAAGAAAGAAAGCTGCCAACTTTAAAAATGGCCATGAGAGAAATATAATCGTCTAACTATAGGTCTGTCAGACGTGGTGCTCATGTTTTGCACTAACGAGGGATACATGAATCAGTTTAACACCAATAGAATATAGTTATTTTGAGTTTGCCAAAAGGCTGGTTTATCTGGAAGCACCTCAATATTCCTTCACCAGGCCTATTGGCAACATGTGACGATCTGCTTTTATTTTTGGAATGGACAGGAATCGAACACACTGGAATGTGATGCAATAACAAAAGAAGTTCGTGGTGAAGGATTAGCTCCTTTCCACTCAGGCTATTGAGCTATGTGCGCTTTGAGACCCGAAATATTCTGCCTCCGCTTTGCTAGTGGAACAACTGCTACATTTAATGCATGCTCAGCATGGGAGGGGTGGGGGTAAGGTAATTTTTATAGCTGGGAAATATAAAAGTGGCAGGAGAATGAGAAGTCCATGGAAACAGCTCTCCCTAGACTGTGCCAGCAATGACATTCCTAGTGGATAGGTAGATCTTTGGGTAGGTTTTTACATGGCAGAGAACCTATACTCAGAGATCTGGAGGCTGCCCAGTTTCACTTTCCAGCCACTCTGAGAGGGAGAAGACAATGGGAAATGATTTATAATGAATTGAAAAAAATGTTTACAATTACTTTCCTGAAAAAACTCCAGGGTCCTTTTTGTTGGAGGATAACTCAGACTGGGGACATGGGTGGCACTGTGGGTTAAAACACAGAACCTAGGACTTGCCTATCAGAAGGTCAGTGGTTCGAATCCCCATGACGGGGTGAGCTCCTGTTGCTCGGTCCCTGCTCCTGACAACCTAGCAGTTTGAAAGCACGTCAAAATGCAAGTAGATAAATAGGTACCACTCCAGCGGGAAGGTAAACGGCGTTTCTGTGCACTGCTCTGGTTCTCCAGAAGCGGCTTAGTCATGCTGGCCACATGACCCGGAAGCTGTACGCTGGCTCCTTCGGCCAATAAAGCAAGATGAGTGCCGCAACCCCAGAGTCGGTCACAACTGGACCTAATGGTCAGGGGTCCCTTTACCTTTTAACCCAGACTGAAATTCCCAGGTGTCAGAAAAGGTTGTTTATGTGTGCAACAGCTGTGGCCCGTCTTTTGTTAGCCCCCAAATGGAAAGTGAGCAAGGTCCCAACCAAAGAGGATTGGTAACTTAAGTTGACAGAATATGCACAATTTGCAGATTTAACATCTAGAATAAGAGAGCAAGAAGAACATATGTTTAAAGAAGATTGGAAAACAATTGTTGGATATATGGAAAATAACTGTATACAGCTGAAAACGCTGGCAGCATTGAGATAAATTCAACAGAGTAAATGATTTCCATCGAGCTTTGTAGTAAATAATATACAGGAGAAGACAGTATGTAGACAACTTCAAGCAGGGACATTTCTGCTCCCGACATACTTCCTTCTCTTGTATATTATTTACTACAAAGCTCAATGACTAAGCTCTTTAGCAACGAAACATCAGATTACCGGAAGGACATCTGAGCACTGAACCACTGGTATACCACTTGTGATATTTGTTGTTGTTTAGTCGTTTAGTCGTGTCCAACTCTTCCTGGCCCCATGGACCAGAGCACGCCAGGCACTCCTGTCTTACACTGCCTCCCGCAGTTTGGTCAAACTCAGGCTGGTAGCTTCGAGAACACTATCCAACCATCTCGTCCTCTGTTGTCCCCTTCTCCTTGTGCCCTCCATCTTTCCCAGCATCAGGGTCTTTTCCAGGGAGTCTTCTCTTCTCATGAGGTGGCCAAAGTATTGGAGCCTCAGTTTCAGGATCTGTCCTTCCAGTGAGCACTCAGGGCTGATTTCCTTCAGAATGGATAGGTTTGATCTTCTTGCAGTCCATGGGACTCTCAAGAGTCTCCTCCAGCACCATAATTCAAAAGCATTAATTCTTCGGCGATCAGCCTTCTTTATGGTCCAGCTTTCACTTCCATACATCACTACTGGGAAAACCATAGCTTGAACCATACGGACCTTTGTGATATTTTGTGATATTACCATTTTGTGATATTACCACTGGTATATTACAAGCAAACACTTCATTTACTGCGTTTGCAATTGTTTAAGATAAAAACTACCGGTACTTTTGCCATTTTTATGGATGTTTATTGTTTGTTTGTTTACCTTGGTGATATTATCTAGCGTATTTGTCTTGGCAGCAGTGTACCCGGAGCTCTGCCAAGTCCTGTCGCCTCTCAGCCAGTGGCTCTTCTTTGGTATAGGACCGCCCCCTAAACATGGCTTCCGAATGGCTTTAAAGCCCTATTGCTTTAAATCATTTCTTCTCACTGAGTCTGGGTTGAAGGAAAAGACACCCACACACTTAAGAGTTCCACAGAAGACTGTTTGCTCTGGCTTGTGGTTACAGTGAATAATATAATCACACCTCTATCTACTGAATCATCTCCAACACATTTTTTCCAGTCGTAAACACACTGCAGAAGTGGAAATATTTGATCTTTTTATAGCAGGCAAGGGTTTGTTGTTTTTCGTCTTGTGTGCATTTCCTAATACTTGGGTATGTGAGGACTGTAATCCAATTCTCCTCAGAATTAACATGGTGCCCAAGAGCTAGGAGTCTTAAATCTACCCAAAGATGTGACTGAGGTGACAATTTTGGCAAGCTCACAATACCTCCTGAATTTAAATACACATGAATAATGCATTTTCCAATGCTGCGCTGGCGCAGCTTTTCTAGTGGACAATATGGGATGTGGCACAAGTAGTTGCATCACTGGAATGTGTTGAGTATCTGATATTTGTTCCTTCTCCTCCTCCTGCTGTCATCGGGATAAATCCAGAGGTGTCGTGCCATGTTTGCCCCAAAGTTGCCTAGCAACTGGAACATGCCTGCCCTTTCTTTGCTTTGGCACAGCAAAATCGGAGGCTAGTTCTGGACTGATGCGCTGCTGCGAGTAAGGCACAGAGGAAGACTGTGAGGGGTGGGAAGGAAATAAAAGGATGCTGTTTTGTTGGGTGAGGTGAGCAGAGCAGCGAGAGGGAGGGAACATCTCACAGGCAACGTGTGCCTGCGCTAGGAAGGTTCACCACCTAGAGGCAGAGGGGTCCAGTTTAAGCCCTCCCGGGGGGGGGGGGAGACTGGCAACCCAGCTGCCAATCCGGAGCCAAGGGCTGCCTTTTGCAGAAATGCAACATTGCATACACATAGTAGGAAAAATTAGGCGGAATCAGCACCAAAAAGCAGGCAAATTTCCACGAGGGCTTAGAAAAAACCTGAAAACTGTTAGATTTGGAAAAATGTGCCCATCCCTAGGCTCTGTTCAGCACATTTGAGCACAGAGTTGTCCCCTGACAGACTGTCCTGAATTTAGCCATGTCTCGCTGTGGGTTAAACCACAGAGCCTAGGTCTTGCCTATCAGAAGGTCGGCGGTTCGAATCCCCGTGTCAGGGTGAGCTCCCATTGCTCGGTCCCTGCTCCTGCCAACCTAGCAGGTTGAAAGCACGTCAAAGTGCAAGTAGATAAATAGGTACCACTCTGGCGGGAAGGTAAACGGTGTTTCCGTGCGCTGCTCTGGTTCGCCAGAATAGGCTTAGTCATGCTGGCCACATGACCCGGAAGCTGTACGCCGGCTCCCTCAGCCAATAAAGCGAGATGAGCGCTGCAACCCCAGAGTCGGCCACGACTGGACCTAAAGGTCAGGGGTCCCTTTGTTGTTGTTGTTGTTGTTTAGTCGTTTAGTCGTGTCCGACTCTTCGTGACCCCATGGACCAGAGCACGCCAGGCACCTCTGTCCTCCAGTACCTCCCGCAGTTTGGTGAAACTCATGCTGGTAACCTCGAAAACACTATCCAACCATCTTGTCCTCTGTCGCCCCCTTCTCCTTGTGCCCTCCATCTTTCCCAACATCTGGGTCTTTCCCAGGGAGTCTTCTCTTCTCATGAGGTGGCCAAAGTACTGGAGCCTCAACTTCACGATCTGTCCTTCCAGTGAGCACTCAGGGCTGATTTCCTTAAGAATGGATGCGTTTGATCTTCTTGCAGTCCATGGGACTCTCAAGAGTCTCCTCCAGCACCATAATTCAAAAGCATCAATTCTTTGGCGATCAGCCTTCTTTATGGTCCAGCTCTCACTTCCATACATCACTACTGGGAAAACCATGGCTTTAACTATACGGAGCTTTGTTGGCAAGGTGACGTCTCTACTTCTCAAGATGCTGTCTAGGCCTGTCATTGCCCTTCTCCCAAGAAGCAGGCATCTTTTAATTTCGTGGCTGCTGTCACCATCTGCAGTGATCCCTTTACCTTTACCTTACATATTCAGAAAAGGCCTCTCCATAGATGTGCCGTGCATTACATGGCAACAAATGCAGAATTTAGTGCCGGGGCAGTAAACCACCACCCCGAGGCCAGCTATGGGGCAGCCATGTCCACTTTGGGGGCACGCCCAACATTGGCCAGTGGCCTCTCAGGGCCTGGAAGGTGCCACTTAAGCCCTCAGGACCAGAAAACGTTAGCCACCCTGCTATAGGATAAAAAGGGGGTACCTGTCCTTTTCAGGCGAAGACTGAATAACGGTAGCTCAGCAACACTTCAAGCAACGTAGGGATGCTTTCTGGATGAGAGTGTTTTGCTATAATGGTACTGTACTTCAAAAATGTAACAGAAACAGCACTGAAATGCTTGAGTTTCATCTCCCAGATCCGGGAACTACCCTATAAGCAACAGGAATACAAAGAAAACAAACACTTGTTTCAATCCTAGGGGTGTGGGTTTGCCTGTTCTTCCCATCTTCCCATCTTCCCATCTCAATAGCCATAGCTGTCAAGCGTCTCTTATTTGGTGGGGCAGTCCCTTAGCCCAGCGCCATGTCCCGCTGCTGTCCCTTATTGATGATGTCCCTTAAATAAGCTACTGAAGGTAATGGGGCCCTTTCTATGTCCAGTTGTCCTTTGTCAATAACAAATTGTTGCTGTTTTTTTGTGTTGAATATGTGCTATATGGTAATTTATGGACCTAATAGGTATCTAAAGCCATTTGCATGCAACAAAATATGTGTTTTATCAAAGTAATTGTTGATCCCTTATTTTGGCTGCTGATCCCTTATTTTCGAGGCTGCTGGTCCCTTATTTTCAAATCTGTAAGTTGACAGCTATGTCAATAGCTGAGATTTACCATGAATTATTGTTATCTCATTCATTCCCACATCCTTTGTGTCCATAATATAATTTCTCACATAAGCAGACTGAGGATATCGAAGTCATAGCATAAGACAATTTAATAATTGGGGGGAGGGGGAATTGCAGTTGAAACAAAAGAAAAATTGTACTAGTATGAGTAACCTTCCACAAGGAAAATGAAATATAGTTCTGCAATAGGTCCCACTAGTCCACTATTTTAGAATAGAGATCCCAGCTGTCTTGTAACCATAGCAGCACATCTGCTCTGTTAAAATATACTGTGTCTATTTATTCACAATGCCGCTCTAAACTCTAACAGACAGACAGCGCTGTGAGCTCTTAAACACTGAATCTGAACCACTGAATAATCAAAATGCATCCAATAATTAAACCAAGAAGCTGGATTATTTCTCAGTGGCTGCTCTTTGATCACCTGAAACAACCATCCTTAGCATACCATTGTTAAAAGCGTATCTCTCCGTTCTGCTTAAATCCTTTGACAGCCCCTTGAGTCAAAGGAAATGTGCGGATCTAAAAACCCACTTGAGATTCTGATACATCCCAAAGAAGATCAGGAAAAAACCCCATTCCTTTCTGGAGCTTCTCTCAGCAACACCCTCAACCCTTTCTCGCCACTAGCTGATGCCACAGGACCATAGCTGTCAAGCGTCCCTTATTTGGCGGGACAGTCCCTTATCCCAGCACCATGTCCCGCTGCTGTCCCTTATTGATGATGTCCCTTAAATTTCCCGGGTTTCAAAGGAAGCAGCTCCTCTCCCTCCCTGCCTGCCAGCCAGGGAGGAGGGAGGCTCCAACTGTGTTGCTTGGCTGTGTTGCTCACCCAATAAGGAGTCTAAGAACGACTGGGGGGTGGAGCTTGCATGCCTTGTGCTGATCAAATCAGCCGCGTTGCCTGGGGACTCGCCTTTGCTCAGCGCTTCCCAGTGGAGAGGTGACGGTGGTTTTCCTTGCTGCATCCCCTTTGACGGGTTGCTGCACTGTGGGAACCACCACTTGAGGCTTCGTTTGGCTGCTGGTTGACTAAAATCCCTTATTTTGGCTGCTGATCCCTTATTTTTGAGGCTGCTGGTCCCTTATTTTCAAATCTGTAAGTTGACAGCTATGCACAGAACCCAATCTGAGGTGAATGAGCTCTGGCTGTGCCCCCAGGAAGGAATACATCCCTCTGTTCTGAATATTCTGACATTCAGAAAGGAGTTGGAGCCTGTGGCTGCTGTTGCGTCTCCTAACGCCCCTTTTCTGACTTCTGGGGTTGGTTTCAATCCCTTTTTTACTGGTTTACTTCCAGTCCACCCAAGTTGGAGACCGGAGTGCTTCCTGGCTTTTATTCCCTCCATCCCCAGAAAGAAAGAAACGGATCTCTACATTTGCACATCCAAGGCAGCATAAATATAATATAAAGTGACTAATTTAATACTGCTTGTAACGAAATCCAATTAAAAGAACAATATACTTGGGGCAGGGGGAGAGAAATCGACTCGGTTACAACACTTCCCTAATGGCCTTCTGGAGAGTTCTCTTCCTCTTCAGGATGAAACCAGACCTGTCATTATTTTAAATTACTTGCTGCGTTCTCCAGTACCCAGAATCCTCGATTGCTCCAATAATTGCAAGTCACTGTGCGCACAGTATGAATCAAAATGACTGGGAGATTTTTCTCTGATTTCCCAGTTTTGGAAGGCATATTTCCCTTCATTGTGTTCTGCAGCCGACAGACAAAATTACCTCGATTAGCATGGGCATTAAAATACTGAAGAGCGGAGACATTACATATGATGGATTGTGTTTGAAGTGGTAGCAGCTCCTCCTGGAACGTGCTACTACCTGGGGCCGGAGGAAATTGTATTCAAAAACCACTTGGACTGCAGGGCTGCAGTAGCACAAGTCAGCAACTCTTGTGCTGTCACTAGTTTGTCACTAGTGAAACAGGGTCTCATTCAGAGTAGTGTTATAAGAAAAAACTGCTCCTTTTCCCTTATGATGATAATAATAATTTTTATTTATACCCCGCCCTCCCCAGCCAAGGCCGGGCTCAGAGCGGCTTACAAGCAATAATAAAAACAAGTTGCATGATTGCAACTTAAAAACAAAATTAAAATACAGCATTAAAAAATTGAAACATTAAAATATTAAAATGTAGCCTCCTCGCAGAGGAGAAGGAAAAGAAAAAAGAAAGAGAGGGAGGGAATCAAATTGGCTCCAAGCCAAAGGCCAGGTGGAACAACTCTGTCTTACAGGCCCTGCGGAAAGAGATCAGATCCCGCAGGGCCCTGGTCTCATGAGGCAGAGCGTTCCACCAGACTGGAGCCAGAGTTGAGAAGGCCCTGGCTCTGGTTGAAGCTAATCTAACTTCCTTAGGGCCCGGGACCACTAGGGTGTTGCTATTTATGGACCTTGAGGCTCTCTGTGGGGCATACCGGGAGAGGTGGTCCCGTAGGTATGAGGGTCCTAGGCTGTGAAGGGCTTTAAAGGTCAAAAGCAGTACCTTAAATCTGACCCTGTACTCCACCGGGAGCCAGTGCAGCTGGAAAAGCACTGGGTGAATATGCTCCCATGGCAGAGACCCTGTGAGGAGCCTCGCTGCAGCATTCTGCACCCTCTGGAGTTTCTGGGGCAGCTTCAAGGGCAGCCCCGCGTAGAGCGAATTACAGTAGTCAAGCCTGGAGGTGACCGTCGCATGGATCACTGTGGCCAGGTCAGGGCAGGAAAGGTATCCAAGAGCCTGTATAGAGTCCTTAAGTGGGTTCCCTATCGGTAGGAGAAAATAACAGAGGCCAACCAGAGAATATTGAGAAGCAAAGCAGCTAGTAAGCCTCTTCTTTATTAAACTGTTGCAACAGGGTGCCCGCCCCACGCAGAGGAGGGAGGAGGAACCCAGAACAATGGTGCGCAAGCCCTTATATAGACTTTTGAAATTGCCACCCTGTAGCTCAACCCCCCCAATACATCATACATACATCACAGAAGGGGCAGAATCCCGTCCTGCAGGAAACCTGTTACAGTGGTACCTCGGGTTACATACGCTTCAGGTTAGATACGCTTCAGGTTACATACACTTCAGGTTGCAGACTCCGCTAACCCAGAAATAGTGCTTCAGGTTAAGAACCTTGCTTCAGGATGAGAACAGAAATCGTGCTCTGGCGGCGCGGCGGCAGCAGGAGGCCCCATTAGCTAAAGTGATGCTTCAGGTTAAAAACAGTTTCAGGTTAAGAACGGACCTCTGGAACGAATTAAGTACTTAACCTGAGGTACCACTGTAATGGGTTTACCTGGACAGCCTGGCCTGGCCATTATTTTGTGATGGTAAATACTTAGTATCTGAATCTCTTACGCATATTGTCCAAAGACAATTGGAAAGCTTTTCCCATTTCCTTCCTCCTCGCAGAGAAATATTTGAGGTCAATTTGGGAGAGTCAAAATGGCTTCAGGATTCTTCTGTACTATTTCAGACATGTGCTTTATATACTTATGCATGCGTTTTCCTGGTACATTTATGAACATTTATTTTATATCTTAGACCCTGCAATTCTCTCTTTTTTTTTTAATATATATTTATTAAGATTTTTTCATATAAAACATACTTAGAAAACACAAATCATCATTACCGTTTAACATCTTTCCATTATAGCATTGGACTTCCCCACACCTCCCGCATACACTTACATCATTATAGAATTAATTCCAGACAAATTATCATTTTGCTTATAATCTTAAATTTAGTTAGCGTGTAATTCGCACTTAAATCTAGTTTAGTGATAGACAGTTATTTTCACTCTGGCATACCAATCAGCACTCAACCAAATTACAATACTTCTGTAAATAAGTCTTAAATTTTTTCCAATCTTCTTCCACTCTTTCTTCTCCCAGGTCTCGGATTCTGCCGGTCATCTCAGCTAGCTGCATATAGTCCATCAGCTGCATCTGCCATTCTTCCAAAGTGGGTAGTTTCTGGGTCTTCCAGTTCTTAGCGATAAGTATTCTTGCTGCTGTTGTTGCATACATAAAGAATGTTCTATCTTTCCTTAACACACTCTGGCCGACGATACCCAGGAGAAAGGCCTCTGGCTTCTTAGTAAAGGTGTATTTAAACACCTTTTTTAACTCATTATATATCATCTCCCAAAAGGCCTTCACTCTCGGGCAGGTCCACCAGAGGTGAAAAAATGTTCCTTCATTTTCCTTACATTTCCAACATTTGTTATCAGACGAATGGTATATTTTGGCTAATTTAACTGGGGTCATGTACCATCTATACATCATTTTCATTACATTTTCCTTCAAAGCATTACATGCAGTGAAGTTCAGCCCAGAGGTCCACAACCTTTCCCAGTCTTCAAACATAATGTTATGCCCAATGTCCTGCGCCTACTTTATCATTGCCGATTTAACCATTTCGTCTTGTGTGTTCCATTTCAGCAGCAAATTATACATTTTTGAAAGTACTTTAGTCTTAGGTTCTAACAGTTCAGTTTCTAACTTTGACTTTTCCATTTGGAATCCTAACTTTTTGTCATTTTTAAACACTTCTTTAATCTGAGCATAGTGAAGCCAGTCTCGCACTTTGTCTCTCATCTTCTCTAAACTCTGCAATTTCCAATTGTCACCATCTTTTTCTATTATCTCCCAATATTTTGGCCAATTGGCCTCCATATTGGCTCTTTTTCGGGCCTTAGCCTCCAGGGGTGACAACCACCTCGGAGTTTTATTCTCCAATAAGTCTTTATACCTCATCCAGACATTAGACCCTGCAATTCTCATAACAGTTGCATGAATTTCAAGAGGCACGTGCGAATTGGGGGGGGCTTCACATTTAAATGCGGCCAAACCATAGCTATCAACTTTCAGATTTGAAAATAAGGGATCAGCAGCCTCACCTGTCCCGGGGACAGTCTACAGGATATCTAACAATCTGGGATAGCAGTGGGAAGCAGCACTGGAATAAGGGAATTTCCTGCAAAAAAAGGGAAGGTTGACAGCTGTGGGCCAAACTATATTTCTCTACCGTTCTCAAACTGTAGTCAAATCCTGAATTTCCTTGGGCTGGGGGCCTACGTTGCTTCCCTACCTTTGCTGATGGCAGTTTGAGTGCTTTGGACAATCCAATCATTATGCCGCTCTCAGAATGAGGCTAAAGTTCAGTCCAAGTGCAGCTAAACACTGCCAGGCACAATCATTTCAAATTCCTCTAAGATTTGTTGGTGAAAATTCCCTCAAAATTCCTGCTGGCTATATCGGGGGTCCAAGTTCTAAAACACTCAAGTGCAACAGTTCCCATTAATGAATTATTGCTATAGTTTCCCCTCTTGAGATCGCCAAATAACATGGTCTGTATGATGCCAAGTCTTTATTGCTATAATATTCCGAAGTTGATGATCACATTTATTGTATGGCCTGTGTACTCCATCTGTTGGTGACAGATGTGCACTGCATTCTAACAATTCTTGTTGCTAAATTGGCTCTATTAAGGCAGGAATCGTACAAGCAGTACATTGTTTTCTTGGTATTCACACTCTCTTAAACTTCCTTTGCAAGGAACTCTTAAAGCAAGAGTCTGTTTCTGTTCTGGATTTATTTGGGCTTGTTCTGAATGTTGTTGCCTACAGTGATGATCCTACGCATAGCTGTCAACCGTCCCTTGTTTGGCGGGAAACTCCCTTATCCCAGCGCCGTGTCCCGCTGCTGTCCCTTATTGATGATGTCCCTTAAATTTCCTGGGTTTCAAAGGAAGCAGCTCCTCTCCCTCCCTCCCTGCCGGCCAGGGAGGAAGGAGGCTCCAACTGTGTTGCTTGGCTGCATTGCTCACCCAATAAGGAGTCTAAGAACGACTGGGGGGTGGAGCTTGCATGCCTTGTGCCGATCAAATTGGCTGCGTTGCCTGGGGACTCGCCTTTGCTCAGCCCTTCCCAGCGGAGAGGTGATGGTGGTTTTCCTTGCTGCATCCCCTTTGCCGGGTTGCTGCGCTGTGGGAACCACCGCTTGAGGCTTCGTTTGGCTGCTGGCTGGGCTTTCTGCCTTTGGCTCGGAGGAGCTCACAAGTTGAACATACCTGTGCTGGGAAAATCCCTTATTTTGGCTGCTGATCCCTTATTTTCAAATCTGTAAGTTGACAGCTATGATCATATGTTCCAACTAATTACCCAAATGCTCTTTTGCATGGAGCACTGTACAGTAACTTCTTTTATAAACACAGTTTAAAATGCCCTTGAGACTGCCCCCTCCTCAACAGCAGCCATTATTGGCACTTTGATATAAGATCCATAAATCTGACATCTTGGATATCAGCCATCCTGACTTAAGAACAAGTTGTTGTTTGTTATCGGTATCGTGACTTCCTAAATACAGAATCTGATGGAGCTGTTAGTTGACTTGTTTTTTCAGCACAGACCACCGAGCAGAACCCCTTTGCCCCATTTTTTAAGGGGGGGCAGCAGGCTAGTTTGGGGACTCAGGGCAGGCCAGAGGGTACCCAGCTCTGTCTTCCAACTAGGGATGGGAAATAAATTTGGTTCAGTTCTCATTTTAATGCAAATCTGCCTAACTCACACTTCCTGAAACAATATGTGAACCCAGCCACAGGCAGCCTTCAAAATACAGTGGATGCTTGGGTTGCGAACATGATCCATGCTGGATGCATGTTCGCAACCCACAGTGGTGCGTCTGTGCATGTGCGGGTTGCGATTCGGCTCTTCTGCGCATGCACAAAATGTGATTTAGCGCTTCTGCGCATGCGCGACCCCCAAAACCCGGAAGTAACCAGTAACCTGAAAAAGTGCAACCTGAAGAGTCTGTAACTCGAAGTATGACTGTACATGTGTTACTGTGTGTGAGAGAGTTGTTAGGGAGGAGTAGTACCTCTGGTGTGGTCTTTCTGGGGTAGTTTGTAAACCCTTGGTCCCCACCCAGCACTCAGCTCTCACCTGTGGCTCCTAGAAGCTGTCAGCATGTGGCAGTGGCCACAATCCCGGAAACAGCTTTGGCTGCCCGACTAAACTGGGTGAGGGTATGAGACACTATGGGCCACGGAGCCTCAAGTGACAGCAATAGATTCAGAAGGACCCCCAAGCTACGTATTGGCTCCTTCGAAGGAGGTATAACCCCATCAAGAGCAGGCAATCTCCCATCCATCATGTCTAGGGATCCACTCACTAACAGCCATATCTGGATTGAGCTTCGGTTTATTGAATCAAGACATAAATATCTGGTCATCTCTTTTAGAAAACAGACTAAACAATATTATTTTCAAGTACATGATCATGTACAAAATAGAATACAAGTCAAATGAACATAAAAAAGTGGTTGGTTGTATTGAAATTTGACAGCTTTGAATGGAATTTTTGGGTGACAACTTTGCAAGAAATGAATGCAATCCATTTAAATTCGGAGTCATCTTTGTATCTGTAATCCCTTTTCAAAAATCTATGTAAATAACCATTTATCACCAATAATTAAAATTCAGAGTGGGATGCAATAAGGCTGCTGGATGTCCCCTCTGCTGTTTGCAATTTGTTTAGAGCTTCTTGTCAATTAGGTACGGATGACTAACCAAATTTCAGGAATAAAACATAGTAATACGGAGTGTAAAGATTCTTTATATGCAGATCATGTACTTTTCCTGACTAATTTGGAGAAATCAATTAATACAATGTTTAATGCATTGGATATGTTCAGCAAAGCTTCAGGGTATAAAATTAACATCTATAAAATAAAATATTTCAGGATTATCATTTCTACTGAGAACCAATATTCTAATTAGGGAAAGAGCAATTTTCAGTGAGAAGCACACCCGTATAATATATAGGCATCTGGATACACTGACATGAATATACGGTGTATCTGAAGAAGTGTGCATGCACACGAAAGCTCATACCAAGAACTAACTTAGTTGGTCTTTAAGGTGCTACTGGAAGAAAAAAATTTTTTTGTTTTGACTATGGCAGACCAACACGGCTACCTATCTGTATATGAATATACTATAACTACAAGCAGCTGACATTGCAGGTGGAGAAAGAAATAGAAATATTATCAATACTTTCTTTTCTGAAATATTCATAAACTTAAACATAGCAATAAAAGTACAAAAATTAATTTATTTAATTTCCACCCTCTATTTCATTCTTGTTCTTCTTTAAGTATTTATCTTCATACACTTTTCTTCTCTCATTTACTCATAGGTCTATAATATTTCAACAGATTCCTTAATGATACCAGTTGTCAAGGAAGTCGTTCGAACAGCAACAACACAAGCCCAAAGAGTGAGTCACCGTGTGTGTGTTTCGAAATTGGGAGAGATCTGTTTTAAATGCAATTATGTCTATGGGTAGTCACAAATTATTCTGAGTGATTCTGCCATTAAAGATCAATTTATGGCGAAACAGCAGTTTCTTGGGCTGAATGAACTGATGCCTGCAAAAAACCAAAGCGCTCTAAATGGCTTTCCGTGTTCTTATTTCCGCCACTGACCAGCTTCAGCTAATTATTTCCAAATTCAGAGTCACTGAGCAAATATTTACTCTATTACCTCACCAAATTGGCCCTGTCCTGATTGCTTCATTCCAGGAACGAATGTGGCCTTCTCCTCATGCTTTAATGTGACCATAATTGCTGTTGGGTCTGGAGGTCAGAGCCCAGTAATTCTCAACAGCCCGGCCGTGCAACCGTACAGAAATAAATTTCAATTCTAAGGATTGATTCTATCGATTTGCCTCTGGAGTCCAGAACCTAGCTTGCCCCTGTGAACAACTTCCTCCCCCCGATGTTTAGTCTTAGATTACATGCACAATAAATTGAATGTGCACACAGGCAACAGCGCACCCAAGCTCTGGAGGATTTGATTTAACTGTAGTGTAAGGAATGCCAAACAGGGACGCGGCTGGTGCTGTGGTCTAAACCACAGAGCCTAGGGCTTGCCGATCAGAAGGTCGGCGGTTCGAATCCCCGTGACGGGGTGAGCTCCCGTTGTTCGGTCTCAGCTCCTGCCCACCTAGCAGTTCGAAAGCACGTCAAAGTGCAAGTAGATAAATAGGTACCACTCCGACGGGATGGTAAACGGCGTTTCCATGCGCTGCTCTGGTTCGCCAGAAGCAGCTTAGTCATGCTGGCCACATGACCCGGAAGCTGTCTGTGGACAAACGCTGGCTCCCTTGGCCTATAGAGCAAGATGAGCGTTGCAACCCCAGGGTCATCCGCGACTGGACCTAATGGTCAGGGGTCCCTTTACCTTTTAAGGAATGCCATAAACCTTCCTGGTTGGCACTATGGTAGCCAATGTGATTCTGTCCCCAGGCTGTATGGCTAATTCAGGGCCGGATTTAGGTCTGATGAGGCCCTCAGCTACTGAAGGTAATAGCGCCCTTTATATGTCCAGCTGTGCTTTTTCAACCACAAATTGTCGCTGTTCTTTTGTGTTGAATATATGCTACATGGACCTAATATGTATCTCAAGCCATTTGCGCATAACAAAATATGCATTTTATCAAAGTAATTGTTGAACTGAAATGCAATTAAGAAGAAGTATATTAATAGTGAAATACAATTAAGAAGTATATCAAACCAGAGCAAACCAGTGATTTTTTAAAAAAAGATTCTTGAATCTTTGATGATTCTGATTTCACAAGCACTTTGTGCCATATACTTTTCCACTTAAAGGCATCAGAATTGTAACCCAAATCCTTTCCCCAACATTTTTTTTTTTTTTGTAATCCTGTTAGATCTCCTGCATCTAATTTTGCCAGTATTCTACAAATATGAGTAAATCTGTCCTTTGGCATTAAAGTTACGTGCCACAATCAAGTTTTCAAATGACGTTAATTCTCGTCTTGCTTGCTGTTTAACGATACCATTTTACTATAAAGAAGCTAACTTGTTCAAACTATGCGCTCTAGCTCATTTAACATTCCTCAGGATTTCTTAACCTTTTCTTAAGTTGGCCATTATTATAGAAATCCCTAATGCCACATAATCCTTTTACTGGCCATTAAAAAGAAAACATGGGTTCTATTCTTGTCACAGAAAAGATTTTAAAAGGGAGTAAATGGGGACTGGGTAGGAACCAGTTGCTTCCATCTCGATTTGAAAATTGCAACTGTAGTTTTGAGGAAGGGACTTTGTAAGCAATATAGGGGGAGGCCCCCGACACAGAGTTGCGGTTGAACTGTTTTTGTTCTTCCCTACTTGCATTGCAAAGACCAGATGCTTAATGAGATAAAAGGATGATGATAAAGCCATAATGTCGATGTGATGTATTGAGATAATGGTTTCCTGAGTTCCAGGAGCTGTAATTTTTCTCTGACAGATATCGATACTATGCTGACAGTAAACTGGATGTCATCTGCATTTAGCTGATCTGTTTTTATTAACCACAGGCACGTTTCAACCATAAACCCGGCCTGCTCAGTTCCTGGAGAAATCAATTCAATGCAAAAAAGTTCTTGTTGTTGTTTAGTCGTTTAGTCGTGTCCGACTCTTCGTGACCCCATGGACCAGAGCACGCCAGGCACTCCTGTCTTCCACTCCCTCCCGCAGTTTGGTCAGACTCATGTTTGTAGCTTCGAGAACACTGTCCAACCATCTCGTCCTCTGTCGTCCCCTTCTTCTTGTGCCCTCCATCTTTCCCAACATCAGGGTCTTTTCCAGAGAGTCTTCTCTTCTCATGAGGTGGCCAAAGTATTGGAGCCTCAGCTTCAGGATCTGTCCTTCCAGTGAGCACTCAGGGCTGATTTCCTTCAGAATGGATAGGTTTGATCTTCTTGCAGTCCATGGGACTCTCGAGAGTCTCCTCCAGCACCATAATTCAAAAGCATCAATTATTCGGTGATCAGCCTTCTTTATGGTCCAGCTCTCACTTCCATACATCACTACTGGGAAAACCATAGCTTTTACTATACGGACCTTTGTTGGCAAGGTGATGTCTCTACTTTTTAAGATGCCTTCTAGGTTTGTCATTGCTTTTCTTCCAAGAAGCAGGTGTCTTTTAATTCCGTGACTGCTGTCACCATCTGCAGTGATCATGGAGCCCAAGAAAGTAAAATCTCTCACTGCCTCCATTTCTTCCCCTTCTATTTGCCAGGAGGTGATGGGACCAGTGGCCATGATCTTCGTTTGACGAAGATCAAAGGAGTTCTTATCCATACGTAAAACGTGAAATGTCGGCTTTGAGCATAGTCTGCTACGAACATAAGAGGCCTGCTGGATTAGGCCAGCAGCACATTTGGTCCAGCATTCTGTTCTCACAACGGCCTTGCCTGTGGCAAGGACTTATAGGAAGGACCATAATGCAATAGTCAGGGCCAGATTTAGGTTTGATGAGACCCTAAGCTACTGAAGGTTCTGGGGCCCTTTATATGTCCAGCTGTCCTTTGTCAACAATTGTTGCTGGTTTTTGTGCTGAATATATGCTATATGGTAATTTATGGACCTAATACGTATCTAAAGCCATTTGCACATAACAAAATATGTATTTTATCCAAGTAATTGTTGCAACCTGTTGTCTTTGTGCATGGAGTTTTCCTGGCAGGGATACTGGAGTGGCTTGCCGGTTCCTGCTCCAGGTGGATCACGTTTGGTCAAAGCTCTCCACTATGACCTGTCCATCTTGGGTGGCCCTGCACAGCATAGCTCATAGCTTCTCTGAGTTATTCAAGCCCTTTTGCCACAGCAAGGCAGTATAGTTAAAGCCATGGTCTTCCCAGTAGTGATGTATGGAAGTGAGAGCTGGACCATAAAGAAGGCTGATCGCCGAAGAACTGATGCTTTTGAATTATGGTGCTGGAGGAGACTCTTGAGAGTCCCATGGACTGCAAGAAGATCAAACCTCTCCATTCTGAAGGAAATCAGCCCTGAGTGCTCACTGGAAGGACAGATTGTGAAGCTGAGGCTCCAATTCTTTGGCCACCTCATGAGAAGAGAAGATTCCCTGGAAAAGACGCTGATTTTGGGAGAGATTGAGGGCACAAGGAGAAGGGGACGACAGAGGACGAGATGGTTGGACAGTGTTCTCGAAGCTACCAGCATGAGTTTGACCAAACTGCGGGAGGCAGTGGAAGACAGGAGTGCCTGGCATGCTCTGGTCCATGGGGTCACAAAGAAATGACTAAACAACAACAACAATTGTTGCAACCAGTCCATGCAGAATGTAGGCACCCTATATATAGAAATGAGCAAACCAGTGATATTTTAGGGAGCAGGCTAGCAGGCTTACATCATAGGAACCTACACAACACAAAACACTGTTGCTGTATGTAGGTTTTATTTTATTTGCTTTTTATCTTCAATTTGGGAACTGTACATCCAGTGTTTTTTTCTTTAATTTTTTGGGGGGGGGCCCAAGAGAGTGGGGCCCTAAGGTATAGCTTGTTTAGCTTGTACGTAAATCTGGGACTGGCAATAGTACTCTCCTCACTTGTTATTCCCAGAAACTGGTCTTCAGAGGCATACTATTGCTGATACCAGTGGCAGAACCACGGGTTACATACGCTTCAGGTTACATACGCTTCAGGTTACAGACTCCGCTAACCCAGAAATAGTGCTTCAGGTTAAGAACTTTGCTTCAGGATGAAAACAGAAATAGTCCTCCGGCGCCGCGGCAGCAGCAGGAGGCCCCATTGGCTAAAGTGGTGCTTCAGGTTAAGTACAGACCTCCAGAATGAATTAAGTACTTAACCTGAGGTACCACTGTATATGGAATGGCACTTGGATAACTGAGTTTGCTGTTGGTATATGACAGGTGTCAGGAACTTTTTGCTCTCCAGATGTTACTGAACTACAACTCCCACCATCCCTGGTGATTGGCCATGCTTGCTGGGGCTGATGGGAGTTGGAGTCCAGCAATGTCTGGAGAGCCAAAGACTCCCCATGTTGGCTACCATAGCCATCTTGGCTGAAGGTTAGGAGCCTCCTCAAGGCTTGACCTCCATATCCTGCCTCAATGCAGATTAAAACGACTGGTTTATCGTTATTTGTGCTGACAGAACAATTGAGAGATAATCTGTGTGGCGGCAATATCAGGAACACACGTGATATGCACACCTTTAACAGTTTCGGTATGACATGGAAAAAAAAAAGTGTGCCCTCTATATTTAGGAGTGGCTATTTGTGAAGAAAATGACACAATGGTGATTATCAGTGACAGAGATTGCAATGAAAGCGAAACTAAGGTAAAAATAAAGTCGGAAATATTGATGATCGATGGCAGAACGCAAAAGCATTCGTTTGTGGTTTAGGTTAGAAGCAGAGCAACGGTAAAGAACTGAAATCTACAATGGTTTAAAAAGCAAATATTGAGCCATTTCCCACTGAGTTGACCTTCAACACAGGTGAGCAGCCTGAAACAATTGCCAGCCATATCAGTCAACCACAGGGACAGCCCTACCATTAGGACTCAGGTAGATTTTGAGAGGTGGGGACTGAAAGAGAGACAGGAAAGTATGCACTAAAAGCACTAACATGTCACTTTAAACCACCACAGCTTCCTCCAAAGAATTCTGGGAGCTGGAATTTGTTAAGGGAGCTGAGAGTTGTCAGGAGACCCCTATTTCCCTCTCAGAGCATCTTTATCACACACACACACACACACACACACACACGACAGAGATGCTTCGACTTAAACTGGGGACTTTGTGCATTAAAACCATGCACCCTATCACTATTCTTATGGTCCCTTGGACAGCTCCACCTAGGAATAGGAAAGCCTCCTTATCCCTTATAAGTTAACAGGGTATTCAAATGTATCACTTACAATATAAGTGATACATTCCTTCAGTCCGGACACTGAGGTCCAGCTCCAAGGGCCTTCTGGCGTTTTCCTCGCTGTGAGAAGCCAAGTGACAGGGAACCAGGCAAAGGGCCTTCTCGGTAGTGGCACCCGACCTGTGGAACACCATCCCACCAGATGTCAAAGACAAAAATAACTACCAAACTTTTAGAAAACATCTGAAGGCAGCCCTGCCAGATGGGTGGGATAATAATAATAATAATAATAATAATAATAATAATAATAATAATAATTTAAGCTCAATAAAAATCTTAAATAAATTAAACAGTTTGCATTTCATTGCATGTATGTTTAATGTTTTCTTAGTCTTCTTAAATATATTGTGTACTTCAGCAAAGCAGCTTCTAACACTCTGAATGCTGAAATATTTATTGCTGAGGATCATTTGGATTAACTCGAAATGAATTGTGAACTGCCTGCGAATAGAACTGGAATTAGTTCCTGCTTCTACATGCTGTACTTGAACTGGAACTAGTTCATATTTAGAATGAACTGTCCAAGCTCAAGAGACAACCAGGGGTCAGGCCAAGGCATTTGCTGCCTGAGACAGGACAATATGGCAGCTTTCTCCCACTTCATGTGGAGAGGCTGACCAGACTGGCAGCTGAATCTTATTTCAACCCTGCTGGCAATGGGACAGTCTCATTTACCACATGTGAGGGCAGCTTGCCCTCCAACACTTTGCTGCGGCTCCCTGCCCCCCTGTCGCATGTACTGCCTATTGCAGTTGCCCCATCCTGTCTAATGGTAGGGCCAGCCCTGGAAAAGATCTCCAACTGAAAGCTCTTGCCAGCCAGAGTATATGCAACACTGGGCCACATGGATCCATGATCTGACTTAAGTAGGTTCTTGTGTGGATCTATGAGCAACTTTTCAATTTAAATTGAGAAAAGCCATTTTTCTACAAGATGAGAAAGTCTCGCACGTGAGATTCATGTTATGTTCATCATTCTCACCCGTGAACCAAACAGCTTGCAGGGATGTCAATAAATTGAAAGCCATCTTTGAAGAACGTCAGAAAGAACAGAACTGGAGCAGCAGCAGAAATGCCACATGTTTGATGTTTTTGAGTCAACAGTCAGCTAATTAATATGCAAATGAAACACAGTGAAGTAAGCAGGGAGGAAAGATGCTGGTGGAAATCTGATTACCATAATTACTCAGGCCATCAAGCAGACTTCCTGCCCGACTTTATTTTTAGTCACAAACCAGGATGACCCCGCGATAATCAGCTTCGAAGTGAAACAGGGCTAATTTCAAGCAAAAGGCAGGTTTTTACATATCAAAGAGAGCCTGGGGGTATTCAGAAGAACTTTCCATTCTACATCCTGCTATGGAATCATGACCACCATTTGCTCTGCTGGTATCTCACGGTGAGCCATCTTTGCAGCTGCTGGAATCATCTCTGTCCTTTTCTGTCACCAGGTGCGCAATTTGAAGAAGAGGCAGAGAGCAGGTGAAGCGTACCTGTTGCTCCAGCTTTGCAGGTAAGCAAAAAACCCATCACTGAAACTGGCAGCCAGGCAAGTGGTGTGTTGGCAGGGAGGAACAGCAGCTACTACCCTTAAGACAGGCATAGGCAAACTTGGCCCTCCAGATGTTTTGGGACTACAACACCCATCATCCCTAGCTAACAAAAGCAGTAGTCAGGGATGAAGGGAATTGTAGTCCTAAAACATCTGGAGGGCTGAGTTTGCCTATGCTTGCCTTAAGAGGAGGAAGGACCAGCTTTCCCCTCCCAAAGTTTTGTGACTGTTTAAGCTTGACCACCAGTGAGGGAAGGGACGCGGGTGGCGCTGTGGGTTAAACCACAGAGCCTAGGACTGGCCGATCAGAAGGTCGGCGGTTTGAATCCCCATGACGGAGTGAGCTCCCGTTGCTCGGTCCCTGCTCCTGCCAACCTAGCAGATCAAAAGTACATCAAAAGTGCAAGTAGATAAATAGGTACCGCTCCTGTGGGAAGGTAAACGGCGTTTCCGTGCGTCGCTCTGGTTTGCCAGAAGCGGCTTAGTCATGCTGGCCACATGACCTGGAAGCTGTACGCCGGCTCCCTTGGCCAATAAAACGAGATGAACGCTGCAACCCCAGAGTCGGCCACGACTGGACCTAATGGTCAGGGGTCCCTTTACCTTTACCTTACCAGTGAGGGGAAATTCCCCCAGTCTCCTGGCTTTGAAGAAGAGCAGGTAAAACATTCCTAGTGCCCAAGTTTAGGCAGCCTACAGAGGCAAGGAATGGACAATCTATTTTTTGAGTTAAGTTGGGGAAGAGCTGCGATGTATTTCATACTTAAAGGTAAACCTCCATAATCTGAACCCAAACAATGTGTGAATCGGAAGCCATCCATCCTTTGAAATTCGCACTTCTATGGCTTTTACGGTGCAGTTCTGCAGCCAAGCAATGTGTACAAAAAGGTGCATACTAGAGTCAGGTGGAAATGCATATAGTACTGGAAATGGCATATAAATGCCTTGTATTCATATATTGAGTGTAAGCTAATGAGTGATCATACATACTGTAGGTGCAGGCATGTGCCGAGAAATGTGGATGTTATGTATGTATGTAATCTTAGTATTATTTTTTATAACAACTTTCATGTTTTGAAGCAACTTCAGAGGTCTATCCTAGTGGTGAAGTAGATACCTATAGAAGTCTCAAACAGGATATCACAGACCCTGTGCATGCCATAGACATGCTATGCAATTCGTGAAGTCAATTCGTGGACGACTCTGGGGTTGTGGTACTTGTCTCACTTTGCTGGCTCAGGGAGCCGGCGTTTGTCCGCAGACAGTTTTTCCAGGTCATGTGGCCAGCATGACTAAGCCGCTTCTGGCAAACCAGAGCAGCGCACAGAAACGCCATTTACCTTCCCGCCAGAGTGGTACCTATTTATCTACTTGCACTTTGACGTGCTTTCGAACTGCTAGGTTGGCAGGAGCAGGGAACGAGCAATGGGAGCTCACCTCGTTGTGGGGATTTGCCCAAAGCTCAGTGGTTTAGACCACAGTGCCACCTGCGTCCCTTCAATTCGTGAAGTAACGCTGAACAAATTGAAAATTCCAGCCTAAATGGTTCACCTTCTGGTTCTCAAATTGCTCTCATGAACTAAGTAGCATCAGCAGGAAGGCTGTTGATACCACATTCCCCTAAGGCTGTGCTGTTAGGCATTTCAGTTCAAAATGTTGTTGGGGTCTCGATGCCTAAGTTTCTCATGGAGTCCATTGGCACTACAGTTATGCACAGAAAATACAAGAGTATGGGAAAATATAAAGCCACAATGTGGCTACAGCAACAGGGATGTGGGCAGCGTTTGCCTCCAATTAAATCATTAGTTAAAACAACATCATGACGTTATTTTATTTTCTCACTTGTTATATTTTGAATTTGCTGAGGGATTGCTCGACCTCTGGCAGACCTCCATGGCTGTGATAGGATTTCACCCCTTCCTCTCCTACCTCCTGTAGCCCCACCCTTCAAAATCTTCTCTTGTGGGGTTGGGGGAGATTCTCTGGAGAAGATTTGGGGAGAGTGGGTGGGGAAAGAAGAAGAGGAAGTCCTCTCACGTGAGCAGAAGTCCATTCATGTGACATTGTCTGCTGCCCAATACTATTATATATATAAATGGAAAATAGCAGAAAGAATGGAAGGAAATGAACTCACATTGATGCTGCAGGGGACAATCTCTCCTTTCTTGCCGTGCATTTTAATATTGAATACAAGTTTCATGTTGACTAATTTTTCTGGGTGGTGAACATTTGCTTTGCTCACTGCTCTTTGAGGTTAACTGCACACGTATTTCCACGGTTTCCTGTCTTGAAACAACCAAAACATTGCTTACCTTTTCAGGTATATCCTCCCTCTCTCTTTCTCTCTCTCTCTCACAAACTGCGTGGGTTCCGTTCACACCGAAATCCTCTATCGTGAACAAAGGATCATTCTAAATATCAATCTGGTTTGTTCCCAGCTTGTCTTCGACTAAGGAAGCATCAAACGTCTACATGAAGCCAACATCTGGCTGTGTGATGATTTCGTTTTTTATCGCCCTTGTCTTTCCCAGCTTAGCTGCTGGCTTCAGCAAAGGTGAGTTATTAATAATATAGGACGAGGCTTAGAAAGTCCTCCTATATAAAATTATCCAGAAGAGACATGAAAAATACATTAGAAAGTAAGGTTGTTGTTTTTCTTACTTCAGTAGTTGTTACTACTGCATTGGGAAATTTTAAACGTCTAATTTTTACCATTTTTTATGTGCTGTAAGCTGCCCAGAGTGCCTGGGGAAACCAGATGGGGCAGGGTATTATTATAAATGATGATGATGATGATGATAATAATGATGATGATGATAATAATTTTATGAATACCACCATGACCACCATGTATATATGTACTTAGGGGCTTCCTACAGGCAGAGCCATAGTTATGGGAGGGTTGGGGAGGCTAGCCAGGTGTTTTGCCCCAGGTGAAGCCTCCAGAGGTGTACCATTGAGGCTGCCCAGCAAATGCTCATGGGTGGGTGTGCGAAACTGGGTCTTTGACTAGTTTTGCCCCTGCCTACAAGCATCTAGTTGGTCACCATGAGAGTAAGATGCTAGAAGGACCATTGGCCTGATATAGCAAGGCTCTTTTTATGTTTTTATTGTACTTTTGCTATTGTATTAGTCCTTACCTTGAGGTATTTACAGTCTAGAAAATAGATACAGGACAGAATTCTTATTCTTATTCTTATGCATTACCTTCCTTAAGGTTACTTGGAGATTGACGCCTGTTCGTCTGCAGTCCATTACAGGGATTTGATAATGTTATGATTTCTGTTTCGTTTTAAAAAACATAGCCTTAGCTTTGGAAAAAACCTCTCATTTACGTGTTCTTTTCGTGATGGGATTTTGATGTTTTCGTGCATTCTTGTTTTCACAAACATTTAACTGAGAGCTGCTTGAGGAGGAACGTTAGTTTTGAAAAGCCGCATGCAAAATTAATTAAGTAAATAAGTGAGAGACCAGCGGGGACTGCATTTCTCTGTTGCTATAATTCTCGAGACGTTCCTGGGCGACTGCTAAAGAAGTAGATGTCTAAAATAAAATTAAAATAAACTTTTGTGCAAAGTTCATTTATTTATTTTCCCAATAATAACTCACCATTAAACCCAATGTTTCCTAGGGTAGTATGCAGCTAAACTCATTCTTTTTTCTTTTTATTTTAAAATCCAAATATTGAAAAACCTCCAAATATTAAAACATAACATATAGAATTGCATGATTGTTCTTACTAATTTTAATATTGTGGGAATTGCAAATATTAAAAAACCCTCTAACATTCCAGATATTTTTTAAAAAATCTCCAAATATTAAACTCTCACATACAGAATTACATAATTGTCTTAACTGGGACCTTATGGTGAAGGGCAGGTAAGAAATTTTGTTGTTGTTGTTGTTACTGTTGCCTAATAACTAACACTACTACTATTAATACCATAAAAACTACTAAGTATAATACAACAGCAAGCCATACGCAGAAGAGACCAGCTCTCCTACCCAAGTTAAGTTAATAATGAAGCTAAATAGCAAGGGAGGAGAACTGTATTTCCAAAGGGAGGAAATTCTACACCTGTGGTGCCAAAACAGAGAAGGCCATGCTCTCAGATGCTGCATTACAAACTATAGTCATTTATGGAACTATGACTAGGTCTTCTCCTGCAGAACTCAAGGCATGTGTCAGCTGAATTCTGCTCACATGTTGAATATATGCCTGGTTTTATTTGAAGAACTTCAAGTAAAATTTTCCAAGATATGGCTTGAGGGAACCCTATGGATGCTAAGAAAATCTGGGCCTAGTCAGTGCCTGGATTTGTGACTGCCTGGGAACGGCATGTATACCATCTTGAGTTCCCTCAAGATATAAATGTCGTAAATTAAATTGTTGTTGTTGTTTAGTTGTTCAGTCATGTCTGACTCTTCGTGACCCCATGGACCAGAGCACGCCAGGCACGTCTGTCTTCCACTGCCTCTCACAGTTTGGTCAAACTCATGCTGGTAGCTTTGAGAACACTATCCAACCATCTCGTCCTCTGTCGTCCTCTTCTCCTTGTGCCCTCCATCTTTCCCAACATCAGGGTCTTTTCCAGGGAGTCTTCTCTTCTCATGAGGTGGCCAAAGTATTGGAGCCTCAGCTTCACAACCTGTACTTCCAGTGAGCACTCAGGGCTGATTTCCTTAAGAACGGATAGGTTTGATCTTCTTGCAGTCCACGGGACTCTCAAGAGTCTCCTCCAGCACCATAATTCAAAAGCCGTAAATTAAATATCTGATATTAAATAAGTATCTGAGATACCTGCCACTCCCTTTTCTATGGATGCAGCATATTTCCCTTGAGCATGTTTATTTATCAAGGCGCTGTGTTTGATATTTCATTACAGTCATAGAAGTAACTCAACCGTCGTTCCTGGTGGTTAAAAGGGAAGAGGCTGCCCACTTTGCGTGTGAATACAGGAATGCTGGCGATGCAGAGGGACTCGTGATAACTTTACTTAAAGACCTTGGCAACGACTCTCTCAGGATGTGTGCTTCATGGCTTACTGCTGGGTATGAGCCGTTCATCGTGAAGGATGGCATCAAGTGCCATGTCCACCCTGCTCACAATGTTGTCAACATTACTCTATGGGGTCTGCAGCTGACTGATGCTGGTCTGTATATCTGCAAGATGGAACGGATTTTCCCGCCACCCTACAACCAAGTCATGGGAAGGGGAACCCAGCTCTATGTGGTCGGTGAGTTCAGAAAGCTCACGATTTGATGTCAGGGTGCCTTCAAGTGTTTTTCAGAATGAATGTGTGTCCTTGAGGTCTATCAGTTCAATCCTGTAGCTCTCAAATCAGCCTTCTCACACTATGTACAAGTTTGTGCAGAAGTCCGTCACACTGAGATTTGCTTCCTAGTAAGTGAGTTGGCGCTGTGGGTTAAACCGCAGAGCCTAGGACTTGCTGATCAGAAGGTCGGCGGTTCGAATCCCCACGACGGGGTGAGCTCCCGTTGCTCGGTCCCTGCTCCTGCCAACCTAGCAATTCGAAAGCACGTCAAAGTGCAAGTAGATAAATAGATACCACTCTGGCGGGAAGGTAAACAACGTTTCCATGCGCTGCTCTGGTTCGCCAGAAGTGGCTTAGTCATGCTGGCCAGAAACTGTACGCCGGCTCCCTCGGCCAATAAAGCAAGATGAGCGCCGCAACCCCAGAGTCAGTCACGACTGGACCTAATGGTCAGGGGTCCCTTTACCTTAAGTGAGTTATGAATTCTTCATAGCATATTGACCTCCATATCTGTTGCCAGTAGGGATGGGGAGAAATCAGATTCAGTTTGCATTTAACCTACCTAATCCATATTTTCCAAAACAAGAGGAGAATTGAAGCACAGCCATCCTTTGAAACTCACACTTCTCTGAATTTTGCAGTGAGCTTTCCGGCCTGTGCCTTGGTTTCTGAATGTTTTGGAAGTCGAACGGACTTCCGGAAGGGATTCCATTTGACTTCCAAGGTACGACTGTACTTGGAAAACAGTGTGTGTGTTAAGATTTGCTGTATCTTCCTGAAGATGATAATTTGAAAAATTAAATGTATTTCAGACACAGATCCATGCCCAGACTCGCATCTCTATCTTTGGATCATAACAGCAGTAGCTTCTGGATTTTTTGTATACAGCATTTTAATCACAACCTGCGTTATGAGAAAGGCTGTAAGTACATGAGCTATAACATAGTACATGGGTTTTTAGGAGTAAATCCAAGGGAATTTGTAATATCATGACCATCATATTTTTGGCAGTTTGGTTCCCTTGCATTCTGGTCAACAGACAGGCCTGAAAAGTCAACCTGGAGAATGTAGCCATGCATTCACATCCATTGGTGTGTGCGGGTGCTAGAAATTGCATCCAGAGTCTTGAGTTGCTATCCCAAGAAGGACTTGAATGCAATGTCTGGTCTGTATTGCTATGTAGATGAGCAGAATCTAGAACAGGCATGGCCAAACTTGGCCCTCCAGCTGTTTTGGGACTACAATTCCCATCATCCCTGACCACTAGTCCTGTTAGCTAGGGATGATGGGAGTTGTAGTCCCAAAACAGCTGGAGGGCCAAGTTTGGCCATGCCTGATCTAGAATTATTAGACCAAGGATGGGGTGTCCTCACCAACATATTTTAATTTGGTCCACCAACATGCTTTGTTTTTTGTTTTAAGCAAGAGTACATGTGCAAGAACTCTTGACACAAGAGGCATAACTGATCCATATTAAGTCATCCAAGCCCAGAATTATTATTTTTTTGCAAGAATTACAGCATCCAGCATGCAATCCACCAGAAACGGGGCAGGGGCCTTATGTGTGGACCAGAAACTGTGTCCTACTCAGCACTGTTAAATTACTACTCTTGCCATGAAAGGTGAAGGAACACCGAGAGACCGAAAAGTCTGTAGTACTTCCGTAGAAGATGAAACGAAATTCCTTGCAGGGTTATTTAGTTCTTTAAGATCAACTGCTGTTCTGGGCTTGAGGTCAAAAATGATGTTCATCAATGTGAAATGAACAGCAGCAGTTTCTTTCTGATTCAGAACTAGCAACCACTGCCCTTGCCTTCCTCACCACAATACCAGAACACTGTAATAATCTCAATACGATGAGTAGAGTCAGCATGCGCTGAACAGGGTGGTTTAACTCTTCACAGAGGTGTGTTGCCTATCAGAATTAGAGTATATTCTTGTTCCTTAGAGTCTTCCAAGCACTCCCCATCCTGTGATTTTTCCTTCTAAAGTCCTACCTGAGTCGAATCTGCCTGGCACATCTTTGGTGGATATTGCGGATGTTGTTTTTTGATTGGACTTTAATCTGGAGATTATGTTTGTCTGGAATTATTTTTTTATTATAGAGTTCTTAGCCACTTTCAATCCTTCTCCAGCTCCAGCCTATTTGAAAACCCCACCTACTCCCTTTGGAGAATATTCTGCAACCCCCCCACTCTGCCCGAATTTCACCCCTGGAAAAGAGTTTAGAGAATGTGGAGAGGCCATTTCCCCTCAGCCATAGTGCAGAAATACAGAGAAGAATGCTGTTGGTAGTGTAAAATTGTGAAACGCATAAAGGAATATGTTGGTTCCAGGCATCTCACCATCAGCATTGTGTATAGTAGAATCATAGAATCATAGAATCATAGAGTTGGAAGAGACCACAA
>JAXCMG010000054.1:3406958-3441585 GCA_034642415.1 Podarcis siculus | reverse complement strand
TATATTGCAATACAGGGGTTTGTTTACGGATCCCCTCAAACAAAAGCATGTAGCCTTGCATACCTTTTTCATGTGCCATCCGGTTGTGGCTGTGTTTTATTGTTGTTGTTTCGTTTTTACTTTCTCTGACTTGCACTGTTTAACAAAACCAAACCCTGACTCCTTCTAGAAGCAATCCCGGCCAATGAGGCAGAGAGACAAAGCCTATCCTCACCCAGCCAATTATATATAGCTATACGATGGTGTCCAAAAGTCACATCAGGATAAGTTCAGGGAAAACTGCCCATACGCCAAAGAGGCTTCCTGTTTATACCATGTAGCCTATCAGACGTGAGCATGGGAGGACATCATGAATCCACATTGGAGGAAAGGCAATGCACCCATCCTCCTTGCTCCAAAACTGGCAAGTCTTCTGCTTCACTATAGAGTCTTCCCCAAATGGGAGAAGCAAGTGTTTTAATTACTTGCTTTATGTCAACCCTAGTTCTGCACTCCAGTACTGGAGTCAGGAAGTACCGTATTTTTCGCTCTATAAGACATACCAGACCACAAGACGCATCTAGTTTTTGGAGGAGGAAAACAAGAAAAAAAAATTCTGAATCCCAGAAGCCAGAACAGCAAGAGGGAACGCTGCGCAGTGAAAGCAGCAATCCCTCTTGCTGTTCTGGCTTCTGGGATAGCTGCGCAGCCTGCATTTACTCCATAAGACGCACACACATTTCCCCTTACTTTTTAGGAGAGAAAAAGTGAGTCTTATAGGGCAAAAAAATACGGTATATACAGTGGTACCTTGGTTCTCAAAATTAATCTGTTCCTGAAGTCCATTCCAAAAGCAAAGCGTTCCAAAAGCAAGGCGCCCCTTCCCATAGAAAGTAATGCAAAACGGATTAATCCGTTCCAGACTGTTAAAAACAACCCCCTAAAACAGCAATTAAACATGAAATTTACTCTCTAACGAGACCATCGATCCATAAAATGAAAGCAATAAACAATGTAGTGCAGTCACACAATCAATCAGTAGCTGAACGGGGTCCACACAGTCACAAAAAAAGAGCCGCAGATACAAAAATGCAAAATAAATAGCAAAAACAGACAGTGTAACACTCAAAATGGAAGTGTGGCACTCAAAACAGATGTGTACCACTCAAAATGGAGCATGTTCAGCTTCCAAAAAAAGGTTCGCAAACCGGAACACTTACTTCTGGGTTTGCAGTGTTTTTGGGTTCCAAGCTGTGTTAGTACCAAGGTGTTTGAGAACCAAGGGACCACTGTATCTTTTATTTCATATCCCAAAGAACCTCTCACTTTCATTCTGCTTACCAACAATCTCATTGTCTCCTTCCAACCAAGTATCTACCACCCACTCTGGTCTTTCTTTTTATTCTTATTTAAAAAAAAATATTTAGTTTTCTAAATTTTAACAATTTACAAACAATTATCAAACTATCAACATAACAAGAGAATTCTGAAGAATCTCCTGGATTTCCCTCCTCTCCTTTGTGGGTACTTATATTAACCTTTTCCTCCTGCATCTTGTCTATTAATCCCAATCTTTTAAATCTCCATTATACCCAAAATTCAGCATTAAGCTACAAGTGTTATGCCAATCCTCCTAATAATTTTACAATGGTTTTTAAGGTAAATTATATATTTTCCCCATTCCTTATCAAAATTTTGGTCTTCCTCGTTTCTGATTCTTCCGGTCATTTTTGTTGATTTGGCATAGTCCATCAACTTAATCTGCCATTCTTCTCTGGGACTTCTTTCCATTTCTGGGTTAATAACATCTGAGCAGCAGCAGTCACATACATAAATAGTCTTTTCTGATCTGTTGGAATTTGGGCACCTAGAATTCCTAAGAGAAAAGCTTTGGGTTGTTTTGGTTTTTTTTAAAAAAGAAAATGTTATTTTAAACACCCCCCCCAATTCCTGTCTTTCATGCTGTACCCCTTGTCATGACCTTAGCTCCCTTTGTTATTCTCTTTTTTTATAATAATGCTTTGTAAATAAAAGAATAATTATCAAATGAATATCATCTGGTCTCTTCTGCGTATGTATTCTAACTAGTGAGTTTTATTATTTAAATGGCATTGTGGAGGTGTAACTAATTAACACTTGAATAGGGATGGGGGAGGTGAAATTTGATTCCGTTCACATTTAAAGGCAGACTCACCTTATTATTACTATTACTATTATTATTATTATTATTATTATTATTATTATACTACTAATAATTTATTTATACCCCGCCCATCTGGCTGAGTTTCCCCAGCCACTCTGGGTGGCTCCCAATCAAGTGTTAAAAACAATACAGCGTTAAATATTAAAAACTTCCATAAACAGGGCTGCCTTCAGATGTCTTTTAAAGATAGGATAGCTGCTTATTTCCTTCACATCTGAAGGGAGGGCGTTCCACAGGGTGGGCGCCACTACCGAGAAGGCCCTCTGTCTGGTTCCCTGTAACCTCATTTCTCACAGTGAGGGAACCGCCAGAAGGCCCTCGGCGCTGGACCTCAGTATCCGGGCTGAACGATGGGGGAATACACACATTCCGAAATAATGTCTGAACCCAAGAAACAAAGATGCATCATAATAGGGAAAATTGCACACAGACATATATATTGAGAGAAATTAGCACTAAAATGCTGGTGAATTTTTGTGAGGACTTGTTTTATTTATATTTTTTTTAAAGTGGAAGTTGATTGTCAGGGACTGGGCAGAGGAGGAACGGTGGACACCACCTCCCCAGCCTACCCTTCCAGAGAAGAAGAAGACAGTTCTGAAATACAACAGGGGTTTGAGGGAGATCATAGCTCAGAGGAAGATGAGGGGGAAAGTTGGGAAATAATGGGAGTAGAGGAGGAGGAAGAGGAGGCAGAGCTGGAGCAGCTGGCTGACACATTGTCACTAGAAAGCATTGCAGAACCACCACCTCCCAGGACCCGGCGATCCTGAAAAGTAGGAGAGCAAAGAGCTCAGAGACAAATGGCCGTACAGTGGTAACTTGGGTTCAGGTTACATACGCTTCAGGTTACGGACTCCGCTAACCCAGAAATATTACCTCGGGTTAAGAACTTTGCTTCAGGATGAGAACAGAAATCGGGCTCTGGTAGCGCGGCGGCAGCAGGAGGCCCCATTAGCTAAAGTGGTGCTTCAGGTTAAGAACAGTTTCAGGTTAAGTACGGACCTCCGGAACGAATTAAGTACTTAACCTGAGGTACCACAGCTGTAGGGGGCTTGTGCCGTTGATGAATGAGGAAGTGGGAGAGAAGGATGTGTGTGGAGATTTACTCAGGACAATGCCATTATTCCAAGAGACTGCATTCCCAAGCCTCTCTCTGTAAATATCGAATAAAAAGCAGATGGTGAGGACTTTTCCTTGTCTTATACATTCCTGGTAACCTGATATGGGGGCTGGTTCCTCTGCCGCTTGACACTGATGTGGAAATAAAGAGAAACAGGAAACCGAGAAACTGAGAGATCATCATCACCATCATCATTGGTGTGCTGGTCCCGTGGGTTACCCGAGAGGCGAGGTCCAAGTCTGGTCCATGGTCAAAGGTGCAACATGGAGGCAGTCTGTAGTAGCTGGAGCTGGGTGCAGGGCAGGGAGTCGGGTGAAGTCAGGAACAGGCTTGCAGGGAGCCAGGGCGGGTCAGTAGCTCAGGCAGGAAAGCAGGACAGAGTTTGGGCAGGAACTAGCAACCAACAATGTTGCTCCCACAACTTGGGACTGGGGCTGGCCGGCTTTTATCTGCCCCGAGGCATAGGGCAGCCCCGATCCTCTGGTGACTCACCTCTCCTGGCCTGGAGGCGAGCACTCCTCCTGCGGGAACTTAGTTCCCTCCGCCTCTCTGCCCTGAGCCTCTGCAGCTCAGGAGAGGCTGGAGGGTTACCAGACCCAGAGGCAACCTCAGCTTCCTCTGACGGGGCTGAGAGTGGAGCACCTGCAGGCAATGGGTCCTCCATCCCCTCAGGAGCCAGAGCAGACTCAGCTGGTGCCTGCACCTGAGGATCCAGCACAGGTGAGGACCCTTCAGGCTTAAGCCCCAGCCCCGGCTCAGCTGGTTCTGGAGGCGGGGAATCCTGTGCAGGCTGGGATCCCTCAGGTTCAGCATCCGAGTCTGAATCCCAGGCCATCACAATTGGACTGTTCTGTTTCCATGCCATGAATTTGAGCCTGGGGATGACCCTGAACGTCCAGAGACGTCACTGTCTTCTCCTGGTATTCAATCAGCAGTAGGACACCATTCCTTGTTGCCTCGTTCCTCTCTCCCTTCCTTGGCGTTGCGCCAGAGTTATGTCAGGCAGTAGTTAACGCTGATGGGTTTCTGAGCCAATGGCGACAGGAAAGAAAGGTCACACTGCAGGAGTCCTATTAGGCTGTTGCTCAACCTCAGCAGGAAACTTCAGCTGTACAAATGATCGCATTAGAGTGCTCCGCTTGTTCTAGCCACAGGCACTTGCCGGGGATTTTACAAATGTTAAACTGCAAAAAGCAGAAGGCAGCCCGGCTTGTTGTCTCCTACAGAATTTACCCAACAAAGCTAATTTCTCAAGCAGCGCTCATGCTTCTGTTTGCTAGCTGGGACTAAAGAAGTTGGGCAGGGATGGGAGATACGAAGCTTCCAGGTTCTTCAGCAAAGGGATTGTCCCCAAATCAATCAACATAGGGACATAGGATAGACTTGCCATATTTCAAAGAGAGACAAAGCTTAAAGAAAGCAAACAGCTCCACCATTATCCTTTAAACAGACAATGATGAGCTGTTTGCATTTTTTAAGCAAACAGTGGTCTTACCTATGCTAGGATTGCCATATTTCAAAAAGTGAAAACCCACACAGAAAGGTTGTTGAGCTTTTTTGGCAAAGTTGTTGAGCCATTTTTAAGGAAAATCACCGAAAACGACATGGGTTGCCATGGGTTGTCCCGGACATATTAGTGGATATGTCTGGATATCTGGATATGTCTGGGGAATTATAGACTTATTCTACAGCCAGTGTGGTGTAGTGGTTAAGAGCAGTGGACTCGTAATCTGGTGAACCGGGTTTGATTCCCTACTCCTCCACATGCAGCTGCTGGGTGACCTTGGGCTAGTCACACTTCTCTGAAGTCTCTCAGCCCCACTCACCTCACAGAGTGTTTGTTGTGGGGGAGGAAGGGAAAAGAGAATGTTAGCCGCTTTGAGACTCCTTCGGGCAGTGATAAAGCGGGATATCAAATCCAAACTCTTCTTCTTCTTGCCAATGCATTCTGGACTAGGTGGAACTTTTGTTTTACAGTTTCCAAGGCACAACCTGCTATTGTCCTCTACACTTACAGACTAGTTCTTCCAAGTTTTCTGTGGGTAAGCTCCCCAGTTAAGTGGAGACCTACTAGATCAGCTCAAAGGCCCATGCAGTCCAGAATCTGGCTTCCTACACTGGTAGATGTCTTCAGGAAGTCCTCAAGACACACATGGGCGCAGTAGCTCTCTGAGGCAGCTTTTGACAGGCTTTCACCCCACGGATTTTGCCAATTCCCCCTTTAAGCTATCTAAAGCGATCGGCCATCATCACAATTTGTGCTCACAAATTTCATATATTCTTTACTGACTGTGTGGGAAAGTATCTTGCCTGCCCACATCCGCCAGTCAATTTCATGGGATTATCCTGAATTTTAGTTGCCACACCACACATAATTTTGTAGGTTCCTACCATTTGCTTATTAAGAGATTTCAAATACACCCTTCATCAATTAGATATTAGGGCAACATGTATAAAATGCCACCCTGAGTTGTCTTGTTCTGAACTTAAAGGCCACTAGGGTGTATCGTTTTGGTTTCCCTTTTTTGAGCTTTGTGTAGCTCTGCAATATCCTTTTTTAGATAGGGCAACCAGAACACTACACAGTTTTCCAAAGTGATTGAACCATAAGGCACATGTAGACACTGAGATCCAGTGCCGAGGGCCTTCTGGCGGTTCCCTCATTGCGAGAAGTGGGAACCAGACAGAGGGCCTTCTTGGTAGTGGCGCCCGCCCTGTGGAACGCCCTCCTATCAGATGTCAAAGAGATAAACAACTACCTGACATTCAGAAGACATCTGAAGGCAGCCCTGTTCAGGGAAGTTTTTAATATTTAATGCTGTACTGTTTTTAACACTTGATTGGGAGCCGCCCAGAGTGGCTGGGGAAACTCAGCCAGATGGGCGGGGTATAAATAATTTATTATTATTATTATTATTATTATTATTATTATTATTATTAGGAACCTTTGGAACGGCTGAAGTTGTTAAACTACAACCCTCATCATCCCTGCTCATTGACCATGCTTGCAGGGGCTGATGGGAGATGGAATCCAGCAAGATTCCCCACAGACATTCCCTTTTATAATGTACCGTATTTTTCGCTCTATAAGACGCACCAGACCACAAGACGCACCTAGTTTTTGGAGGAAGAAAACAAGGAAAAAAATATTCTGAATCTCAGAAGCCAGTGAAAGCAGCAATCCCTCTTGCTGTTCTGGCTTCTGGGATAGCTGCGTAGCCTTCATTCGCTCCATAAGACGCACACACATTTCCCCTTACTTTTAAGGAGGGGAAAAGTGAGTCTTATAGAGCAAAAAATACGGTACTTTATTCAGGTGGCCCTAACGCCCTCTTCCATTCCCTTTACTCGACCTGAATGGTGAGACATGACAAACAGGCAAGAGTCTGAGCAGTCTGCCTTTTGTTATCTCCCACAACTTCCTCCTAAGACTTGCTGTACTATCAAAGGAATGTTTTGAAAGGATGCTGCTGAGGTCCCAGCGCAACATCTGAAGCGAAGACACTGTTATTGCTGCAGGGATCTCATTCTGACCTCAGGAAAGCTCCCTTCCATTAACCTCGAGAGACGGCCCTTTCAAATGACCTCGTTCCTCTCCCAGAGAGATAAAAAACAATATATCACAAATGACAACTGGAGGTTTTAAAAAACAGCATGCACACAGCTCTTAAAATCCATCCGGGTAAAAAAATATATATAACTGAAATATGCCAGCAATATTTGCACATTATCTGGGGATTTCTTTTCAGAAAAGCCACAATTGAATTATTGCATTCAGAGCGTGATACTTAGCAGCACAGGAAAGGAAAGCAAAACTACAATATCAGAATCTTTCTGGTAAATTGCAATGGTGGAAATGTTGAGTCGCTGACTTCTTGCTGACTCCTTGCTTACGCCTGATGAGAAACGTGTTCTTATCACTTCCCAGCAGAACGGGCTGGTTTCATAAACGAGTTTTGGTGGCCTGTTATGCTCTGTGGATGCTGAATCATTGAAAAACGTTTTCAATTAACTTCATCCAATTGCCTTAACTCTTAAAACGGGTATCTAGGTGTATGTACGATTGCTTTTCTTGAAGGAGTTTCCTCTCCTCTATAGTTTGCTCTACGGACCTTGGTTTATTCAGTTTCAAAGTGGTGGGTGCTGTTGTGTCCTGAGAGAGCCCATCTGAACACCACGTGACAGCAAACATTTCAGCACTCTCGTAAGCACAGCATCAATGAGACAGGTCATTACAGTGGTACCTCGGGTTACATACGCTTTAGGTTACATACGCTTCAGGTTACACACTCCGCTAACCCAGAAATAGTGCTTCAGGTTAAGAACTTTGCTTCAGGATAAGAACAGAACTCAGGCTCCAGTGGCATGGCGGCAGCAGGAGGCCCCATTAGCTAAAGTGGTGCTTCAGGTTAAGAACAGTTTCAGGTTAAGTACGGACCTCCAGAGCAAATTAAGTACTTAACCCGAGGTACCACTGTACTAAGAAATTAGATTGGAAAATTTCATCTCTGACCTCAAATGAACGCGCAAAACTTATGTACATTTCCATTTCTGACATGATCTTTTTGATATCCTGGTTCTTCAGTACAGTGGTACCTCTGGTTACGTACTTAATTCATTCCGGAGGTCTGTTCTTAACCTGAAACTGTTCTTAACCTGAAGCACCACTTTAGCTAATGGGGCCTCCCGCTGCTGCCGCGCCGCCGGAGCACAATTTCTGTTCTCATCCTGAAGCAAAGTTCTTAACCCGAGGTACTATTTCTGGGTTAGCGGAGTCTGTAACCTGAAGCGTATGTAACCCGAGGTACCACTGTATAGCCTCAATGCTTCACTTTAAGAGGCATTTCCAGAGACTGATCTAGACCATAGCTGTCAACTTTTCCCTTTTCTTGCGAGGAATCCTATTCGGAATAAGGGAACTTCCCTCAAAAAAAGGGAAACGTTGACAGCTATGATCTAGACTCACCAAAGCCAGGGTCTCTGCACATTTTCCCAGAAGCACTAAAAAACATAACTATTTTATTCATGTCATGTCCACACCATACGTGCAAAGCACTGGCACAGTCATGGCTTTGCCCAACGAATTCTGGGAACTGTAGTTTGCATACCACAAAGATACAGTTCCCAGCAACTCTTAAAAAACTACAGTTTCCAGTTGTGCTCAGGTGACATGGATCCCTCAAGCAGTGGTGCCACCTCAAAATGCACGCATCGGCAGGCATTTCCGTGTCAAAGGCTGCTTACATGCCATGCATTTTAAGCACATTCAAAGCACATGGCTTTCTACAGATAACCCTTGGAGCTTATGGAATATGGAATATGGAAAAATGGAGAAACTTACTGGAAAGGTAAGAAATCAATTTTTTATAAAAGAATGGAAAACGGCTTATTGAATATTTACAAATAAACTGTAAACAGATAAGAACATTGGCAGGATTGTTGTAACAACCTGAGGTTTTATAAGAGTATATATTTAAAGTAGATGAATAAATAAAGTTAATTTGGATATGCAGAAAATACTAAAAATAAATTTAACAAACCGCAGAAAGAGGGAGGAGGAAGTTGAGTTTCAAAATGTTTAAATGACTGTAAAATTATTGAAATGTATAAAATTGAAAATCATAAATAAAATAACAAAAAGAAACAAGAAATCGGAAAATTCGAGTGAACGACTGTGATGAACTTAGGGAATATTGTGCCATTTCTGCATCGCTATGGCGCAAGCAGAACTCTGAGCACCTGAAAGCTAACTGTGTTCAGCTTAATCCAACCTTGAGGATGAAATGTATGAGGCCAGAATAAGTCCACTTTTTTTTAGGGACAAAGGAGCTGCTGACATGAAGACGTGCTCCATTCTCTGCTCACTACCCCCCTCAGCTGTTGAATAAAATCTTAGCGTTGAATTAATAGGTTATGGCTGTTAGCCTGAGGCACGGTAAGGTCACATGCCGGGAAGGGAGGGAGACAAGGAAGGAAAAGAGAATGATAGAATTGCAGCGTTGGAAGGGATCCCGATGGCCATTGCTGGATTTACGTATAAGCTAAGCAAGCTATAGCTTAGGGTCCCACTCTCTTGCCCCCCCCCCCCAAATGAAAGGAACAAAACACTGGATGTACATTTTCAAAATATAAGATAAAAAACAAATAAAATAAAACCTTCATACAGCAACAGTGTTTTGTGTTGTGTAGGCTGCTATGATGTAAGTCATGGGCCCGGCCTGCTAGCCTGCTCCCTAAAATATCACTGGTTTGCTCATTTCTATATATAGGGTGCCCTGCTCGGCATAGTTCATAGATTCTCTGAGTTATCCAAGCCCCTTCGCCATGGCAAGGCACTGATCCATGAAGGGGTGAATTATGAATTTTGAATTATGGTGCTGGAGGAGACTCTTGAGAGTCCCATGGACTGCAAGAAGATCAAACCTATCCATTCTGAAGGAAATCAGCCCCGAGTGCTCACTGGAAGGACAGATCCTACAGCTGAGGCTCCAGTACTTTGGCCACCTCATGAGAAGAGAAGACTCCTTGGAAAAGGCCCTGATGTTGGGAAAGATGGAGGGCACAAGGAGAAGGGGATGACAGAGGACGAGATGGTTGGACAGTGTTCTCGAAGCTACCAGCATGAGTTTGACCAAACTGCGGGAGGCAGTGGAAGACAGGAGTGCCTGGCGTGCTCTGGTCCATGGGGTCACGAAGAGTCGAACATGACTAAATGACAACAAAGTTCAGAACAAAGTGGGCCCATGATAGAAATGCATAAAATCACACCCATGTTCCGACACCTCTCAGGTGCCATTCTAAGAGAAGGGAAGTGTTCATGGTGCGTTCTGGCACCTCTTTTTCTAGAAAAATAGCCCTGATTATACCTGGTGTGGTCAAAGTGGACAGAGATGAATTTCCCTCCTTCTCTTGAAATATTCGCAGGCAGGGTCAGTCAGTGAAACTGGATATGTGAGGTTTGCAGCAGACAAGACCACGTACTTCCCCACACAACACATGGTTGAGCCGACCAATTTGCTGTTTCTGGATGCGGTGATGGTCCACCAACTGAGGAGGTTTAAAAAGGGGATTAGGGAAATTTAGAGGAAAAGGCTTTAGAGAGCTTTCCTACCCTTGTTCCACTGCTCCCCCTGCCGCAGGAAAATACGCTCTTTAGTGCTCAATCAGAGCAAACGGCAATTTGTGTTTTCTCCAAATTAATGTTTGTTCCGATTGAGCATTAGAGAGTTTTGCCTGGGAAAAGAGTGGGGAAGTGGAAAAACGCTCAGACCCATGCTTTCTACACATAGGACAAGTGGCAGGGCAGACAAGCCCTAAGTGAGCCACAGGACCGGGGGCAGAATTTGGGCTTTGTGGCGCTTTGTGCTTTCTCTCGGGATCTGACGCTGGGCTGGTAGAATTTTGTGGCCTGCTTGGAGTGTTCACACTGTGCCTCTATTCCTGCATTGCAGGGAGTTGGACTAGATGAACTCTCAGAGGTCCCTGCCAACTCCACAATTCTTTAGTAAAAGTAAAGGGTAAAGGCACCCCTGACCATTAGGTCCAGTCGTGACCGACTCTGGGGTTGTGGCGCTCATCTCGCTTTATTGGCCGAGGGAGCCGGCGTACAGCTTTCGGGTCATGTGGCCAGCATGACTAAGCTGCTTCAGGCGAACCAGAGCAGTGCACGGAAACGCCATTTACCTTCCCGCCGGAGCGGTACCTATTTATCTACTTGCACTTTGACGTGCTTTCGAACTGCTAGGTGGGTAGGAGCAGGGACTGAGCAACGGGAGCTCACCCCATCGCAGGGATTCGAACCGCCGACCTTCTGATCGGCAAGTCCTAGGCTCTGTGGTTTAACCCACAGCGCCACCTGCGTCCCACAATTCTTTGTTTCTATCTATATTTTTAAGTAATCTCACATATTACAAAATGGTGTAAGTAGTGGCGGAGCTTCATGCACTGGCACTGGGGGGCAGAGAACAGGTGGGGGCGGGGCTGGCGCGCGTCCCAGGGGCATGGTGTGCCACCCACAGGGGCATGGCACCTGTCCTGGGGGCATGGCACCCAGCGCGTGCAGGGGGCAGCCGCGATGGCACCCCACTGGGATCGCGCTGCCGGGGGAGGTGCGCTGCCCCCACACTCCTCTTCTTCCGCCAGTGGATGTAAGCCTCCAGCAAAGCTTTGTTGTTAGATCTAGACAAGCACTGCACCTCACCTTTTGGATAAGTGGGGTGAGCACCGTCCATCTCGCTGGGTTTCCCCAGCCACTCTGGGCAGCTTCCACAAAGACCAATTATTTACACAATGGGCTGCACATGATTGGCTAATTCTGGGATTCCCTGTAGGCAAATCAAGTTGTGGATTCACTTCTACCTGGAGCAGGATTGGGTGGCTCCAGTGGACCAATCAGACTGCTGCATTCTGGATCCTATTGTTCTAGGACCAATCAGACTGCTGCATTCTGGATCCTATTGTTCTAGGACCAATCAGACTGCTGCATTCTGAATCCTATTGTTCTAGGACCAATCAGACTGCTGCATTCTGAATCCTATTGTTCTAGGACCAATCAGACTGCTGCATTCTGAATCCTATTTTTCTAGGACCAACCAGACTGCTGCATTTTGGATCCTATTCAACTCAGTACATAACACATCCTTACAGCAAACCCTGGAAAGTAGGTCAGTGTTGCTGTCTTCGCATATGAAACTGTGGCTGGCCGAGGGACTTAGTGGCTGCGGCAGAATTTGCACCGGAGGCTCTTTGGCTCGCCGCTCACATTTTAAAGCCCCTCTTCAACCACCCTGGGCATAGATAAGTGCCCTGTTTAGTCAAAGAATCTATCCTCGCCTACCCTCAATGCAATTTAATGGAAAATATAAGCACCCACTTTCCGCCATGTCTTGGGGGCGAGTTAAAATTCGCAGACAGCCGTGCTCAGACCACTTAGACGGCAGGATTTAGTGAATGGCTTCTTCTGAGGCGTGTAATGGAGCTATGACTAAGGCTGAACGACTCGACCGCGATGAGCACAGAGCCAAGAAAGAGCTCATTAGGAGATGGGTCACAAATGCAGCCTGAGCAGGAGTGCCACAGGCGGAATCCTGCTCACAGATCCTCACGACAGAACCCCTTCTCAAGGCTTTCTCTTTCCATTTGTGCCTGAGTTTAACGGCAAGCATTACACCAGAATTCAGAGATGCCCAGCGGCTCTCAAAAGAATTGCCTCCCCTCCCCTCACTTTTGATTTTGACTTCTTTGTATAATTCTCCAGGAACATTGAAACCAACTCGGGAATATAGGCTTCATGAGTGACGAATCTTCTTCTGACCCCTCAGTTGATTATTTCACAAACAGCCTCCCCGGAAATGGAGGCTGTGAAGGTCTGAGCACTTGCAAACTGTTTGCAGAGAAATTGCCTGCTCTTTGACGCTGTGTTTTGTTTTCCCCAGCTTCTCTTACAGTCTGGCCCATTCCTAGACAGCTGGAAGGTGTTAACGGAGAAATCTGAGGGCTCCCTTGGACAAAAAACAAGGACACCAGCCAGGAATACCAGAGCAAAACAGCAACCAGTAGGTTTGGTCTTTATTGAAGACTGTCGCGACAGGACTCCCACCTGCCACCAGGTGGAACAAGATGGAAGCCCTGAACAAAAGGAGACCCCAACTTTTATTAGCTACTAATCCCCCAAGCTACACCCCTGGAACTACATCACAACTACATCATGACTACATCATTGAAACATCACAAAAAGGAAGGGTTGAGGGAGGAGTTGTGGTGGTAACCTGAGTGTCTTGTCACCTGGCTGGTTCCACCTTTCCCCCTCCCCATGAGTACTTTCCAGAGGACAAAGGGGAGTTTGCAGTATCCTGCCCCCAGAGGGAAGCACTGATCATTGTCCTTTGTCTCAGTCCGTGCTGAATCCACTCCCATATGCAAGTTCTTTGTGACCTTGATGGTCTTCTGTCTGGGACCATCACGGTTGGCATGCCAACTGGGTAGGGCTCCTGAGTACGTGTTGGTACGCTCAAGGGATTATGGCCGCGCTGTATCAAACCTTCCCCCTTTGATAGTCCTTTCTTCATGGAGCAAAATAAAAGTGGAACGGTGTAGATCCGATGTACGGATGTTTTTCTATGAATTTATAACAGAAACATCACGTATGTCGTGTGTGAGTGTGCGTGTGTGTTGAGTTTGTACAAACTAAATGATTTGGGGGGTGGGTGGGTTTCCTGCAACAAAGGCAAATACTGCAACCCTGCCCCCGGAAGGCAATGTGGGTCGGCCAAGCCAATAGGATCGCTGCTATGGCTTTATTGTTTTTCTATAAACCGCTTAGAGCATGGGTAGGCAAACTAATGCCCGGGGGCTGGTTCTGGCCCAATCAACTTCTAAATCCAGCCCGCGGACAGTCTGGGAATCAGCGTGTTTATACATTTCATTTGTTTTACAATCAATTTAACATTTCAAAATTTGGCTTCCATTCCCCCTCTTTCTGTGGTTCCCTAAATTTATTTATTTTTATTGTCTTCTGCATATCCAAATTCATTTAACTTGCTCATTTACTGGTAATTATCTACTGTAACAGTTACAGTAGATAAAGGTAAAGGTAAAGGGACCCCTGACCATTAGGTCCAGTTGTGGCCGACTCTGAGGTTGCGGCACTCATCTCACTTTATTGGCTGAGGGAGCCGGCATACAGCTTCTGGGTCATGTGGCCAGCATGACTAAGCCACTTCTGGCGAACCAGAGCAGCACACAGAAACGTCATTTACCTTCCCGCCGGAGCGGTACCTATTTATCTACTTGCACTTTGACGTGCTTCCGAACTGCTAGGTTGGCAGGAGCCGGGACCGAGCAACGGGAGCTCACTCTGTCGCGGGGATTTGAAACGCGACCTTCTGATCGGCAAGTTCTAGACTCTGTGGTCACCACCCACATCCCTCACTTGAGACTCCTTAGGGTAGTGATAAAGCGGGATATCAAATCCAAACTCTTCTTCTCTTCTTCTTCTCTCAAAGATGTCCCGCAAGGCAGCAGGTATGGATTTTTCCTCAGGGTTTACTCCTGAAGCTTCCTCATGAAAAGGCAACAGAGGTTTGAGATCAGTGTTTTCCATCTCCTTTCCAGGTTGACGAGTCCTATCGGCAGGATACCACGGTCAGTTTATATCAAAAAGCCTCTGTGAGATCAAATGAAACAAGTAGAGTTGCATTCACCTGCCTCTCTCCTAATAAAGGTTTTCTGATTCAGTCCCATACCTGGGCCTGAACCAAGTCTGAAATGGATCTAGATCATCAGTTTCTTCCAGAAACACCGCTATGACCATTCCTACTACCTTACCCCAAAATAGGGACAAGGGTGGCACTGTGGTCTAAACCACTGAGCCTCTTGGGCTTGCCGATTTGAAGGTCGGCGGTTCAAATCCACGAGACGGGGTGAGCTCCCGTTGCTCGGTCCCAGCTCTTGCCAACCTAGCAGTCCGAAAGCACACCAGCGTAAGTAGATAAATAGGTACCACTCTGGCGGGAAGGTAAACGGTGTTTCCCGGCGCTCTGGTTTCCATCATGGTGTCCCGTTGTGCCAGAAGCAGTTTAGTCATGCTGGCCACATGACCTGGAAAGCTGTCTGTGGACAAACGTCCACTCCCTTGGCCTGAAAGCGAGATGAGTGTCACAACCCCATAGTCACCTTTGACTGGGCTTAACCGTCCAGGGGTCCTTTACCTTGACCCTTTTTTTACCCCAAAATGGATTTTTAGCAACTGGTCAATAGTTGCTGTGTTCCATTGGTTCTAACTTTTTAAGATGTGGACACACTCTTTTGAGATGGCTTTCAGCAGCCGGGACAGGCAAAGCCACAAGTTATTCTTCCCACTTTATTAGGCTGCTTTAAGTGACAATGATCCCATTATTATGGTTTCTCATTTCTATTGGACAGGCAACCACCCCACCCCATTCATTAAGTCCTACCCACAAAAAGGATGCCAAAGTATCTTTAGCATTAGTTCATCCCACCTTTTACAAGCTGTTGATTAAAAATATGCTTTAACAGTTTCTCTCTGTGCAGCTTTTGTTATAAGCTTCTCTCCACCCGCCGGACAGCTATCCTTTTTCCATTAAAAGGGAAAAATGCAGATCAGCAGCACCCCTTCGTGGCAGATACTGGTAACTGCATGTGGAGGGAATGAAGTCGACGTGAAAATAATTTTGTTTTCAATTTGGCATTTCCCCCACCCTCTCATAACTATGTGCTTCTTGGTGTGCCTTTAGAATTGCAATCATCAGCCTTAATTTATTCTAAGAAGATGAATTAACCTGCCAATATGCAACAGTATATTCACATGCCTTACCTTGATGCTCTGGAATAATTATTTTCAAACTCCCTCCTTTGCAAAACTGATTTTTTTTTTAAAAAAAACTCCGTTGAGAAGAACAGTAAAAGGAAACCAGTGAGAATATTTTTCTCTTGCCACTGCCGGGCAACACTGGGGATTGTCGTCATGGGACATATGTCATTCATTCTTGGGATTTATCGTGAACTTTACATATTTAGGTTAAAATGCATACAAAATGCATATTTTAGGATTAAATGCATTAAAATCGTGCTCTGATGCAAAGTAAAGTAAAGGTAAAGGGACCCCTGACCATTAGGTCCAGTCGTGACCGACTCTGGGGTTGTGGCGCTCATCACGCTTTATTGGCCAAGGGAGCCGGCATACAGCTTCCGGGTCATGTGGCCAGCATGACTAAGCCGCTTCTGGCGAACCAGAGCAGCGCACGGAAACACCATTTACCTTCCCGCCAGAGCAGTACCTATTTATCTACTTGCACTTTGATGTGCTTTCGAACTGCTAGGTTGGCAGGAGCTGGGACTGCACAATGGGAGCTCACCCCGTCATGGGGATTCAAACCGCCGACCTTCTGATTGGCAAGTCCTAGGCTCTGTGGTTTAACCCACAGCGCCACCCGCGTCCCCCTGATGCAGAATAGTTTTGTTTAAAATCACAGGATGAGGAGCAAATGGGGTGGACTTGTGCGTAAGTATGACCTGTCCACCCTTAATAGTAAAGCATTTTCTGATGATTTAGTGATTAACATTCTCAGACAGATCTTAATTGCCTTGCTGATCTTTTCTTTCTTTCGGTGAATCATCTGGCGATCTTAATTGTAAAGCTGTATAGGATACATCACAAGGGTAAATTTGATCCACCATGGATCCATCCAAGATCCACCAGGATGAGTGCATCAGGATCCGATGGACCTCTGGCGCATCTGGCTAATTCCTGGTGCAGCTGAGCTATACCAATATAAGTCCCGTATCCTGGCTCGGCCAGAGATATGTTGGAGAAAGTTCCTCACTCCTGAGACCTGCAGATCTTACACCAGCAGAAACTGGGCAATCGAGAAGAGAAGAAGAGCAGCAGCGGGGGAAGGAATCAGGCTAATTGAGGGGCCCTTATACTGGACTCCATTCAGCTTGGTCATGTGATGTGGCAACCCCAAGAAATGTGCACCAGAAAAAGGGGTGGTCAAAGTCAAACTCTATTTTAAAGCCTTGTTTCCCCTCTGCCAGACTCAGACCAGCTCAGCCAGCTGTCACCCTGCTCCTAGATGAAGTTTGGAATAGGCTTAAATGGAACCAACTTAACTTCAGTTGGGTGGGATGTGGGTGGCGCTGTGGGTTAAACCACAGAGCCTAGGACTTGCCAATCAGAAGGTAGGTGGTTCAAATCCCCACGATGGGGTGAGCTCCCGTTGTTTGGTCCCAGCTGCTGCCAACCTAGCAGTTCGAAAGCACGTCAAAGTGCAAGTAGATAAATAGGTACAGCTCCAGCGGGAAGGTAAACAGCGTTTCCGTGTGCTGCTCTGGTTCACCAGAAGTGGCCTAGTCATGCTGGCCACATGACCCGGAAGCTGTATGCCGGCTCCCTCGGCCAGTAAAGTGAGATGAGCGCCACAACCCCAGAGTCGGTCACGACTGGACCTAATGGTCAGGGGTCCCTTTAACTTTACTTAACTTCAGTTGGGACGTGGGTGGCACTGTGGGTTAAACCACAGAGCCTAGGACTTGCCGATCAGAAGGTTGGCGGTTCAAATCCCTACGACAGGGTGAGCTCCCATTACTCAGTCCCTGCTCCTGCCAACCTAGCAGTTTGAAAGCATGTCAAAGTGCAAGTAGATAAATACGTACCACTCTGGCGGGAAGATAAACATTGTTTCCGTGCGTTGCTCTGGTTCGCCAGAATTGGCTTAGTCATGCTGGCCACATGACCCGGAAGCTGTAAGCCGGCTCCCTCGGCCCATAAAGCGAGATGAACACCGCAACCCCAGAGTCGGTCATGACTGGACCTAATGGTCAGGGGTCCCTTTACCTTTTACTAACTTCAGTTGGTGTAAGTTCCACCAGCTTGTTACATTGTGCAATGCAACGTGATAACTAACGGAGGAATTGGTACACCCTACACATTTCCACGTAAAGTCCTCTTCACACTGCTTCAGAATCTGATCTCAAAACCTCTGGAGACCGATTCAAATCCTACTGTTTACATTTCCAGATTGCAACGTAGTTTCCTTTGCCCTCCATCCAGAAATATCAAGCGGTATATTCAGGCACACGTGTGCAACCCAAACCTAGCACAGAGCACCACAAAGCCTATAGGAGAACCTAAATGGCCAGAGCTGTGTTGTGCTGTGGACCAGAAAGCAAAAAATTATCAGGTTCTAGGCCCCTAGAGGGCACCACAAAACAAGTTCCCGGAGAAAACCACAAACATGTTTTCAAGATATCTGAGCAGAGACGAGGCACCTTTTACCTTTTCCCCCACTTGCCTTATTTGCATATAGAATGCTGTGGCTAACAGTGATGAAACAGAATATATTCCCCAAACCATGACAGCATCATCGGCTTCCCACATGAAACCTTGACTTTGACATGCTGCGAATAACATCATTGCACCGTGCAAATTGCTGCCAAGATGTGCAGAGCAATGGCTGATACGGCAGGTCTAAGAAACCATCTGGGCCATATCTAAGGTGCAAAGATTCTGCAGCTTAGAACACAAACCTCAGCGACTCAAAAAAGAGGAAAAGATAACACACACCAACCCCCACTGAAATATTATCTAGCTAGGATTTCAGCCTGAGTGGAGAAGAATCCCAGTTCCACCATCAGAGGCTGATTTAGGGCAGTGCAACCAATTCCCCCACAAAGGGCAGAGGAGCAAAGTCCAGCTAGCTCCCCAAAACCTAGTAAGCGCTGGGCTTTGAGAAGGAGGCATGAGGGCTCTGGCAGGGTCCTAGAGCCCTCTTTCCTCCTTCTCAAAGCCTTGTTAGTGCTTGCCCAGCTTTGGGGAGGAGGTGGGAGGGCTCTGGGACCCTGCCAGAGCCTCGCGGCTCCTTTCCAAAGTCCAGCACCTTGCTTACCCAGGAAGGTGGCACAAAGGCTGGGCGTCAAATCACGCAGGGCACCATGTTACCAAGGTCCACCCTTGCTTCCTTTCCAGCCTTCTGTGTGTCTCCAGGTCACTTTCCCCCTCTGCCACACTCTTATCCATCTCCAGCCACCTCTCACCTGTTTTCTGGTGCAAGGCATTTGGTGCTGCTATTAGCAGGACTGGGATGCAGGTGGCGCTGTAGGTTAAACCACAGAGCCTAGGACTTGCCGATCAGAAGGTCAGCAGTTCGAATCCCCGCGACGGGGTGAGCTCCCGTTGCTCGGTCCCTGCTCCTGCCAACCTAGCAGTTCGAAAGCACATCAAAATGCAAGTAGATAAATAGGTACCACTCCAGCGGGAAGGTAAACGGCGTTTCCTAGCGCTGCTCTGGTTGGCCAGAAGCGGCTTAGTCATGCTGGCCACATGACCCGGAAGCTGTACACCGGCTCCCTCGGCCAATAAAGTGAGATGAGCTCCGCAACCCCAGAGTCGGCCACGACAGGACCTAATGGTCAGGGGTCCCTTTACCTTTACCTTTATAGCAGGACTGATTGGGAAATGACATTTCTCAGCACTTCTGGCGGCTGGGGCTTACTATTATATGGAGTGGGTGGGTGGATAAGTCTTGCCATTTCTAACCCAGCAGAAGCACCAGGTTAGCAGGCAGCAAACCTTCAATAGTAAAAGGCAGCAAGTGTTGCGAAAACACTGGTGCCTGTTTGCCAATTCGCCTACACAAAGTTTTGGCCACCATGCATTCTGACAGCTCCATCTCAGACAAAACCCGAAATCTCCAAATGCAAATAACAGTGGGCTATAACAGAAATCTCTGAGGAGGCTCTTGCCCCAGCTGGGAATGCTGTGAAGAAGCTAGTGACCAATCCACACATTTCCATCTCAAGGAATTTCTGGTGTGTCCAATCCTTAAATCTGTTTCTTTTTGTTGATGCTCCCAGTGCCATTCCACATGTTAGACTGCTTCTCCACAGAAAGCGTTTATGTGCAGGCAACAGTGTGCAGAATGTCATGCACGGTGATGGCAGCTGGGGATGGGAGATGAATCATGTTCAGTTCACATTTAAAGGCAAGCCTATCTAATTCAGTTTTACAAAACAACCTGCAAAATGAAACACAGCCAGGGCCTTTTTTCAGCCGGAACTCACAGGAACAGGTGTGTGGACCTACTTCTGAGCACCAGCCATTATCACGAGAAAAGTTACAGAACCCAGGAAAGGGTCCTAAGTGTGTAGCAGCCTTTAATCTTAGTAAGAACTGTTCAACAGTGGAACGGTTTCTCTTTGGAAGTTGTGAACTCTCCTTTCCTTGGAGGTTTTTAAACTGTTATGGATACTTTAGCTGAGATTCCTGGACTTGATGACTCTTGGGGTCCCTTCCAACAATCCTATGATTCTGTGATTCTATTACAGTCATACCTTGAGTTGAATGTGCTTCAGGTTGAGTGCTTTCGGGTTGCGCTCCATGGCAACCTGGAAGTAACGGAGTGCGTTACTTCCGGGTTTCGCCGCTCGAGCTTGCGCAGATGCTCAAAATGACATCATGCGCATGTGTGGAAGCGGCAAAATGCAACCCGCACATGTGTAGATGCGCCGTCGCGTCTTACGTTCCATTCAGGATGCGAACGGGGCTCTGGAACGGATCCTGTTCACATCCCAAGGTACCACTGTATTCTAATCAACAAGTTTTGATGGAGTTGGGCAAACTCCTTTGTTTGGGTGAACTCATGGGGATGAGCCACGAGTACTTCAAAGCATCAAAAGAGCTGGGTATCAGAATGCAAATGAATAAAGGAGGCTTGGGAAGGAGAAGGAGGAGAGACAGGGCCAGGAAGTGGAGAAGGAACCTTGCTTGTATGCGCCTGGAAGACTAAGATAGGCAACTGTAGGGATAGGTGAAGGTAAAGGGACCCCTGACCATTAGGTCCAGTCGTGACCGACTCTGGGGTTGTGTGCTTATCTCGCTCTATAGGCTGAGGGAGCTGGCGTTTGTCCGCAGACAGCTTCCAGGTCATGTGGCCAGCATGACTAAGCCACTTCTGGCGAACCAGAGTAGCGCACAGAAACGCTGTTTACCTTCCTGCCAGAGTGGTACCTATTTATCTACTTGCACTTTGACAGGCTTTCGAACTGCTAGGTTGGCAGGAGCAGGGACCGAGCAATGGGAGCTCACCCCAACTGTAGGGATAGGCTGGTGCATTTTGGGGTGCTGCTGCTGTGCGTCCCTCCATGGAGGACTAAAGGTTGTACATAAGTGAAAAATAAACCATATATTGTTTACAACACTAGCCTCCGTTGTGCCTAACGTCTCCAAGGGAACACAAACCCTGGCTGACAGCCTAGAACCACCCTGGAATTTTGCGACCCCTTGGCAGAGAGTGAGGGTGGCACCCAACCTTTTTAGCACTACATTTTCTGCCTTTTATCTCAAGGAAAGAAATGAATAGGCCATTGCAGAGACCCAGTTTAAAATACTGGTAGTATGATTAACTGGATGATCACACTGCTTTCTGAGAATATGAGTAATATCAGGAGAACTAGAGAAGAACCTGACAAACACTTTGGTTGGAAAATATCAAGATTTATCTTCTCTGATAGTTCTGAGGGGTTGTTTTTTTTTTTTGACAGGGAAACTAATTCCCTAGTATTATCCTTGTTTCTGACCTTCCTGTGTATTCTGTTTGGTTTTCAGAAAATTATTGTTCTGGGGTATACAATTCAAATCCCTCCAACTTCATATAGTTTTACCATTAAGAAGTTCCTAAAGCATGTGTTATAATTTTAAGCTAAGATTTAACTATTAACCGTTTTTGTATTAGTCTCTCTTGCCTCTCTTCCAGTAAACAGGTGTCCCCCCCACTTACACAGGGGTTACATTACAGGCCCCCACATGCTTCAGTGAAATTGCATAAAGTGGGGAGCATGCTCTAAACACCCTTTGGATACTGGGCAGTATAAAAGGTAATGGGACCCCTGATCATTAGATCCAGTCGTGGCCGACTCTGGGGTTACGGCGCTCATCTCACTTTATTGGCCAAGGGAGCTGGTGTACAGCTTCCGGGTCATGTGGCCAGCATGACTAAGCCGCTTCTGGCGAGCCAGAGCAGCGCACGGAAACGCCATGTACCTTCCCGCGGGAGTGGTACCTATTTCTCTACTTGCACTTTGACGTGCTTTTGAACTGCTAGGTTGGCAGGAGCAGGGACCGAGCAACGGGAGCTCATACCATTGTGGGGATTCGAACCGCCAACCTTCTGATTGGCAAGTCCTAGGCTCCGTGGTTTAACCCACAGCGCCACCGGCGTCCCTTACTGGGCAGTATATAAATTGAATAAATAATACGAGTAACTAATAGCCCAGGGGTCAGCAAACTTTTTCAGCAGGAGGCTGGTCTACTGTTCCTCAGAACTTGTGGGGGGCCAGAATATATTTTGGAGAAAAAAATGAACGAATTCCTATGCCCCACAAATAACCCAGAGATGCATTTTAAATAAAAGCACACATTCTACTCATGTAAAAACACGCTGATTCCCAGACCGTCTGCGGGCCAGACTTAGAAGGCGATTGGGCTGGATCTGGCCCTTGGGCCTTAGTTTGCCTACCCATGGGTTAGCCTGTACAAGAACATTGACTTCCTAGTGAGCTTCATGGCTGAGTGGGGAGATGGTGAAGATAGGCTTTACTGGTCTAAATACAACACTCAGGTCACTAATAATTACATTTACAGTGGTACCTCGTACCTCGGATTACAGATGCTTCAGGTTACAGACTCCGCTAACCCAGAAATAGTACCTCGGGTTAAGAACTTTGCTTCAGGATGAGAACAGAAATCGTGCTCCAGCGGCGCAGCGGCAGCAGGAGGCCCCATTAGCTAAAGTGGTGCTTCAGGTTAAGAACAGTTTCAGGTTAAGAATGGACCTCTGGAATGAATTGAGTACTTAACCCGAGGTACCACTGTATATCACGCCGTTCGTTTAAGGAATGTGAGATAAAGCAATGCTTTCAGACTTTCCAAGTGTCCCTATTTCCCAGAGACAGACCCAGATTTACAGAAGCCATCCCAGTTTCGGATTTGATCCCGGAATGTCCTGCTTTTCCTTAGGACATCCCTATTTTTATCAGAGAAATGTTGGAAGGTATGAAGTTATGCAACCCCCAAGCCAAGGAGATAAATAACTATACAGCCTTTAGAATACATTTGAAGGCAGCCCTATAGAGGGAAGTTGTTTAATGTTTAATGTTTCATTATGTCTTTATATAGGTTGGAAGCCTACTAGGGTGGCTGGGGCAGCTCAGTCAGATGGACGTGGTATAAATATTATTATGATGGAATAGGATGTCCTTATTTTTACTGGAGAAATCTTGGAATATATGTACTTTCTCTCTCCCATTTTATCCTCACAATGACCTATGATGCAGTTTAGACTGAGAGATAATGTATATAGTTCAGTGTCAGCCTGGGCAGCAGAGAAGGACTCTGAACCCTGGTCTCCAAGTCTAAAAAAATGTAACTACAGTGGTACCTCGGGTTACATACGCTTCAGGTTACATACGTTTCAGGTTACAGACTCCGCTAACCCAAAAATAGTGCTTCAGGTTAAGAACTTTGCTTCAAGATGAGAACAGAAATCATGCTGCGGCGGCTGTTTCAGGTTAAGAACAGACCTCCAGAATGAATTAAGTACTTAACCTGAGGTACCACTGTATTACATCAGACTGGCATCACAGCTCCCTCTCCCCCCCCCTCTCTCTTTCTTTCTTTCTTTCTTTCTTTCTTTCTTTCTTTCTTTCTTTCCCCCACAAACAAGTACTTTTAGAACAGGGGCTGTCAAACAGGCAGAAAACACTATTTTTAGCTTCACGGGAAGAAGTAATTTCCGACATTACCCGAGCGAAGGAGCACAGAGCCAAATCGTTTCCTCAAAGGAAAGCACCTGATCGCTCCTTCAGAGGAGCATTTTATCTGGCACGGTGCCAGGGTGAAACCCTGATTGCTTCCATTAGCCTCATGATGGAGAGATCATTACCAAGTGAGCTCCACAGGGCCTGAAGAAAAATGGAAGTTGTTGCCAAAAAAACACACAAAAAAACAGGAGAGGGGAATGTCAGAACGAGGAAAGGAAACAAGCTACCTTAATGAAGAACTCCAATTTCAGGTTGAAATCGCTGACTGATTGAAACTTGTGTTTTGTGTTTGTATGTAAAAAGGGGCTTGGGAGGAAAGCAATGACAAACCTAGACAGCATCTTAAAAAGCAGAGACATCACCTTGCCAACAAAGGTCCCGCAGTTTGGTCAAACTCATGCTGGTAGCTTCGAGAACACTGTCCAACCATCTCGTCCTCTGTCGTCCCCTTCTCCTTGTGCCCTCCATCTTTCCCAACATCAGGGTCTTTTCCAGGGAGTCTCCTCTTCTCATGAGGTGGCCACAGTATTGGAGCCTCAGCTTCAGGATCTGTCCTTCCAGTGAGCACTCAGGGCTGATTTCCTTCAGCATGGATAGGTTTGATCTTCTTGCAGTCCATGGGACTCTCAAGAGTCTCCTCCAGCACCAGAATTCAAAAGCATCAATTCTTCGGCGATCAGCCTTCTTTATGGTCCAGCTCTCACTTCCATACATCACTACTGGGAAAACCATAGCTTGAACTATACGGACCTTGAGACCTTTGAGTAGCCCTCGCTACTCCTTCCCAAAGCCTTGCGTCCCATTTACTTGGCTTTGGGAAGGCGGCCCGACAGTTGCGGGTGGGGTGGGGGCTCACATTTTGGCCTCAAACAGGGCGCCATATTAACAAGGTCCACCCCTCCATGTCTCCATCTCTGATTGGGGTCACAAGAGCTCATGCAAGGGATCAAAAAGCTGTTTACAAGAAAGGCTGCTTTGTAACAGTAGCAATGCTCTCCTCCGGATGCCGAAGCAGAAAAATTGTAGGCAAGATGGAAACAAAAGAATGCGCACATTTCTTTATAGTCCTAATTGCAGAAGATTATGGATGAGTATAGAAATGACCGCGTGGAATCTTATGAGGACAACTGTCGACAAATGGCAAGTTGTTTTCCTGGAAGAACTGTAGTCAGAGAGGCCTGTCTGAAACCAACAGAGAAAATAGTCATCTCCTTTCAGAAATGAGGCTGTCAGTGTGCATGTTATTGGATTGTTCAAGCTCATCTCCAGGGAAATTACTTGAGAACGCGATGAAGAGGTCACTGATCAGGGTGCTCGGGGAGGGGGGGATGGTAACAGACAACCTGTGGTTAGAAAATCCTGCATTCAAACAGATCGTTCCAATCTGAATTATAGCTTCAAGTTTTCAAAAAAATAGACATTAAGGCTAGAAAAGAAAGAACTCCCATGTAATTCACAGTCATCAGCCTTCTTCAAGCATTCATATTCAGCATAGAGGACATAAGGAGAGCTTTCCTGGATCAGGCGAAAGCCCCATCTAAGTCCTACAACTACAGAGGAGACCCAGATGTAAGCAGGACCTGAATGCAACAGCACTCACCTCACTTGTCGTTCCCAGTGATACAATCCCTCAGAATTCCACCAGGGGGCTGGAGCCTCTTTCTGATTGGCTAACAAGACAGCTAGTCATAGGGGGGTGGAGCCAGAGGGAGAATAAAAGGAGCCATTTTTGAGGGAGTGTTCAGATAGGGTTTAGTTTGAGAGGGAGATAGGGTGATGGTTTAAAAGAGAGAGTGTTGGTTCTGGGTTGAAATGTCCACTTGGAATTAAGTATCTACAACTAGGGAAAGGAGACTCAGCTTTGATTGAAGGACTGGGAGAGTATTTATTCAGACAGGAGTTAACTGTCTGAATTCGCAGCAGAATTCGCAGCTGTGGGGATACAGTCTACTTGGGTCTCATTCTCCTTCATATGTCATTTTGCTTTTCTTTTGTTCTTGCCTCCACCACAAGCTTGTTTGATGTATGACAATATTGGCTGAAAAGTATAATAATATAGCATTAATATTATTATTTTTAAAAGGAGTTCCATTCAACCCAGTTGAGCTCACCTCAGCGAAAAGTAATTGCTGTGTGTGAGAGATTTTCATGGGGATTTCAGCTGCAGAGGTAAAGATTAAAATTTCTCCACCCATCTTATTGCAGTCCGGATGGAAATTGCCACAAACACAAGGGACTGAAAAGAGTTTGAGGACGGGAAATGTATGAAGAAATTGTAGACTTGTGAAGTAACAGAGCAGCAGGTGTGAGTGTGCACATTCAAGCAAAAGAAGAGATGACGGACAAAGGAGATTACTAGGTTCTACACGTTTGTAGACCGAATGAAGGAGCATTGAAATGAGCACACTAAAAAGCAAGCAAGCAAGCAAGAAGAAAGCTGGTGGGGAGGACAGGAAGGAAGAAGGGAGAAGTAGATAAAGGAGTGCAGTAGAACGAAGAGGCGTCTTCTCCAGGCTAAACATACCCAACTCCCTCAACCATTCCTCATAAGGCTTTGTTGTGGTTCAAGGACCCGATCCCCGCTTTGAAGAATAAAGACACACGGACACAGTGTATTAGGTTAATGGGCAAGAAAAAGCCACAACTTTATTGAATACAGCAAGTGAGAAGGTATTGGCTTAGGCATTGGACTACGAAAGATTACGAAAGCGGTAGTAGATAAATAGGTACCGCTCCAGCGGGAAGGTAAACGGTGTTTCCGTGTGCTGCTCTGGTTCGCCAGAAGCGGCTTAGTCATGCTGGCCACATGACCCGGAAGCTGTACGCCAGCTCCCTCGGCCAATAAAGCGAGATGAGCGCTGCAACTCCAGAGTCGGTCACGACTGGACCTAATGGTCAGGGGTCCCTTTACCTTTAAAGAGGGGTTATTCACCAGTAGGGGGAGCCTGTTGATGCTGATACAATTATAAGCTCTCCCCTGATGTCACCGAGGGTCGTGCCATGGCCCCCCACCACACAGGCATCGGACAGGATCCACGACCTCCGGATTCCTTTAACGGAATACCCAAATCACATTGGTTGTCCTCCTTTGCACATGTTCCAGCTTGTCAATGCCCTTAAACTGTGGGGCTCAGAACTGGACATAGTACTCCAGGTAGGATCCAACCAAGGTAGAAAAGAGTGATAATATGACTTCCCTTGATCAAATCAGTATAATTTTTTTCTGATGCTGCTGCAACACATTGTTGACTTGTGTTAAGCTTGTGATCTACTAAGACCCCTGGATTCTTTTCACGTCTGCTGCTGTCAAGCCAGGTGTCTCCCATCCTATTTTAACCTACCTCACAAGGTTGTTGTGGAGCTTGTAAACCACCTTGGGCTCCAGGGACAAAAATTTGGGATAGAAATGCAATAAATAAACAAATGATAAATAATATCTGTGCACCAACGTTTTCCCCTGTTGAAATTCATTTTATTAGTTTTGGCCCAGTTCTCCAAACTGTTAAGATAATCTTGAATCCTGATTCTGTCTTCTGAGGTGTTACCCCTCCCACTTTGGTGTCATATGCCAATTGGATGACCATCTCCTTCATTATTTTATCAAAGGTAAAGGTAAAGGTACCCCTGACCGTTAGGTCCAGTCACGGACGACTCTGGGGTTGCGTGCTCATCTCACTCTATAGGCCGAGGGAGCCAGCATTTGTCTGCAGACAGCTTCCAGGTCATGTGGCCAGCATGACTAAGCTGCTTCTGGCGAACCAGAGCAGCGCATGGAAACACCGTTTACCTTCCTGCCAGAACGGTACCTATTTATCTACTTGCACTTTGACGTGCTTTCAAACTGCTAGGTGGGCAGGAGCAGGGACTGAGCAATGGGAGCTCACCCCATCGCGGGGATTCGAACCGCCGACCTCCTGAACGGCAAGCCTTAGGCTCTGTGGTTTAGACCACAGCGCCACCCGTGTCCCCCTATTCTTTTATCAAAGTAATTGGTAAATATGTGGAACAACACCAGGCCCAGAGCAGAACCCAGTGGTCCCTTTTTCAAGAATGATCAGGAATGAGTGGTGAGCACTCTGGGTTCAGTCAGTCAACTGGCTGTGAATCCACCTAATAATAACATCATCTAGTCAATATTTTACCAGCTTCTCCTCAAGAAGATCATGGGAGACACTGTCAAAAGCCTTCCTGAAACAGAAATACACTACATCTACAGCGTTCACCTCATCCACCAAGCTTGTAGCTCTATCAAAAGAAAGAAATGAGATTCATTTTGCATGACTTCTTTTTGAGAAACCCAAGCTAGCTCTTAGTAATTCCAGCATCCTTTTCTAAGTGCTTACAGACCCACTGTTTAATTATCCGTTCTAGGATCTCTCCTGGTATTGACGTCAAGATGACTGGTCAGTAGTTGCCTGGGTCCTCTTCATTTCCCTTTTGGGGGAAAAAAGGTTCCCTTCTCTGGCCATTCTAAGACTTTATTTTCCATACACAGGGTCAGGGTCAGGTTATCCAGAGGACTACTGCACTAAGGCAAAGATTTGCATCGTAAATGCTGTCATCATCATGATATATACTCATTTTTAGATCAGCATAAGCTGATAATTGTAAGCTCTTACCAAGAAATGAACTGGGGAAACCACCATAGATCTCGGATGGATAATGAAGACCTTCTGTGGTGACGTGTCGAAGGTATGATCTAATGAAAAGGTGGTGAGATATTTTGGCAAATGCAAGATGACTTCTAGACGGTGAAGTTGCCTTCCTCTAACCACTGAAGGTTTCAAAGGGAATGGAGCCCTAATTGTTCTAAAGGTTCAACCTCTTCCCCTCAAGATAGAACAAAAGAGAAGCGTCAGTGTCTCTCTTCAAGAAGCATGAAGCTATATATTGTGACTATCTGCCTTTTTTGCTTCTACTTTGAGCCTCTTCATGGTAAGTGATCTCCACAGTCTCCCGGCAGCCATTTACTTATCAATTTACTAGTGGAAGGTTGTGTGGGGAAGAGGTAGCAGAGGAACACTGGTCAGAAAGCCTTGGTGAATAAAAGGCACCTTAACTTTCACGGTGAACGTTTCTGCAGTCTTTTAAATGTCTCTCTGGGAAGTGGGGAGTTATTGTTTTGTCGTTTTGGTTTAATTATTTACTTGCGTTTTATTTTGTATTTTATTCTGTGAACTGCCTGGCGAGCTTTTGATGAAGGGCAGTATATAAATTTAAATTAAAAATAAATAAAAACAACAACTTTTTACATGGAAATATGTTAGTTTTGAACTGAACCACTGCTCAAATTCAAAGGATGGGTGGATTTCTGCCAACATCAGTTGGTGCTTCCTGTGGTTTTTGAGGCAAAAAAGTAATGTATTTTTTCCCCTTTTTCATATACAAAGAAAGCTAACCTTTATCTGTTTATGTACTGCATATTGATAAACCTATCCTTCAACAATGCTTTAAAAACCAACTATAGTTTTAAAAAAGCAGCGGGAGTCAAATATTTCATTATCTAATTAGTGATTCTGGAAATTTGGCTGTCTAGAAGTCAAGTCGAGCAGATTTTTTGTCTTACTAAATAAGTCCTTTTTTTGAAGATGTAGCTAGACACTTGCCAGACAAATACAGCTTTTTTGGGTTTCCAATTGTGGCATAGCTCCCCATCCCTTATGACCTTTCCAATATGTCAGTTCTTTTGTTAAGTGAGTGTGATGTGTGCGCACGGTTAGCATGGTTCTATCTGATTTTTGCAATAAGTTCTCCTGTGAAAAGTTGCTTTTCAGTAGGTATCCCTTGCTTGTTCAATACATTTCAAATTAATAAAAACACAGTAACTCCTTCCCACTTAGTTCAGAACATATCTGTTGTTGCTTACCTTTCGTGCTTGGAACCTAGATATTTGAAAGACCTCCTCCTTCTACTTTAGGAGCCCGTCCAAATGTTATATTCCTCAGAGTTCCCTCTCAGGTCCACTGCCTCTGAGGTGGGGCATGTTAGATTGCAGAAAGGGTCTTCTCAGGTCACCATGAAATGTCTCCTCAAGGGAGACCCACCTGGTACCAAACTTGGTGCCTTTTCAGGTCAGGCTTTCCAGCATGTCATTTGAGCTGGTTTTAAATCACCTCGTTCTGTTCTCTTCTTCTCTCTTTGCTGTCTTAAATCCAACTATCGAATGTTATGTCTTCTTATTAATATTGTGAGCTCTGCTGGGAGCTGGTTTCAACTGAAGGGTGGCATAATTGCATTTTAAACAAAGAAATAAACAAATACATTAGGAGTTCAGCAACTTTGGTCACTGAATTTTGGGACATCAGACAGGGCTCTTTCTCACTGCCCAACCCACCAAACTCTGTTAAATATCAATATTTTATTAATCTTTTAAAGAGACAAAAACAACAAGAGAACAGAAATAGAGTTGCCATATTTTGAAGAGCAAAACTTTTCACATTTGCCAACTTTTACTTTTAACTATGGATCACTATGACGACTCTACCCATGAAAAAGAGGACATGTCCTGGAAAAAGAGGACAAATGGCAACCCTGTAAGTTGTCCATAAATCTAGCCCTTATCTAGAGCAAGGCACCTGAGAACAGCAGAAGGGAGACTCAGTGTGAATAGTACATCCTCTGGGATTCTCTCTTGGCTGCCAAATAGCTCAGTCGGTTGAGCATGAGACTCACAATCTCAGTCTTGTGGGTTCGAGACCCACGTTGGACAATGAGATTCCTGCTACTTATTAATACTACTTATTAACACACAATGTTTGCAGAATGAAAAATGTTTTCCATGGGTGAAAAAGAACAACTGTTTTGTTTTTAGGTGGTGACTCCTGTTCATCATTTGCATCCAGCAGAACTTCGCTGAAAGGTACATACATTTTGGGGGGGGGGGATGCTTGGATGGAATCAATCTAGCATGCCAAACTTTATTTCTCCCTCTGTTTTTACTGTTGCGGATCTAGAGAAATGATACAAAAATTTAGAGGAAAGAAATGATGTCTACAATCCTTTATCATGTTAGGCTGTTTAAATCTCATGCAAATAAATGGGATTAAAGCAGCCTGTGTATGGGATTGGAGCAAAGGATTACGATCCAGTATGCATGTACAGTGGTACCGCAGCTTACATACGCTTCAGGTTACATACGCTTCAGGTTACAGACTCCGCTAACCCAGAAATAGTGCTTCAGGTTAAGAACTTTGCTTCAGGATGAGAACAGAAATCGTGCTCCGGTGGCTCAGCGGCAGCAGGAGGCCCCATTAGCTAAAGTGGTGCTTCAGGTTAAGAACAGTTTCAGGTTAAGAACGGACCTCCAGAACGAATTAAGTACTTAACCTGAGGTACCACTGTATACTTAAGCACCACTGAAATCAACAAAGATTAAGCATGCCTGATTCTGAGCTGGATTGCACTTCACATGATTTAAGAAGATTCATAACCATGGACAAGGATCTGACCAAGTCAGTTTTAAACTTTCAGATATCATCCGGAAGATCTATTCAGAATAAACTATTTTGGCTGGTATTTCATCACATTTATAAACTGCAAGCCTACAGACTGGGTCATCAAATGATGGAGCTCAGTCCCTGGCAAGGGCACAGAAGAGTAGAAAACCGAGAGTGAAAGACTTAGAAGAACTTTAAAACTTTCTAAGGCAAACTAATGGTGGCGCTGTGGGTTAAACCACAGAGCTTAGGACTTGCTGATCAGAAGGTCAGCGGTTCGAATCCCCGCGACGGGGTGAGCTCCCGTTGCTCGGTCCCTGCTCCTGCCCACCTAGCAGTTCGAAAGCACGTCAGAGTGCAAGTAGATAAATAGGTACCGCTCTGGCGGGAAGGTAAATGGTGTTTCTGTGCGCTGCTGTGGTTTGCCAGAAGCGGCTTAGTCATGCTGGCCACATGACCCGGAAGCTGTACGGCAGCTTCCTCGGCCAGTAAAGTGAGATGAGTGCCACAACCCCAGAGTCGGCCATGACTGGACCTAATGGTCAGGGGTCCCTTTACCTTTACCTTTTTAAGGCAAACAAATGCTTGCTAAAATTAAACTATACAGGGGTGGCCAACTCCCAAGAGACTGTGAACTACTGGCAGTGATCTACCCCCTTTTTGGGGGTTCAGGGCAAAGTTACTGAACTTTTTTTAGGGAGTAAGAAAGGAGGAAAGCCCCATTTTGGGGGAGATCAAGGCTAAGCTCTTGGGAGGGAGAAAGGGGAACAGCCACTCACAGATTGCTGAGGAAACTCCATCTACTGAGTAAACTCCATCTTCCATTCTGCAGAACAATGGAGGGCGGGGAGAAAGGGCGGGGGCAAATTCTATTTTACCAACGCTAAGGAAAGAGACCCAGTGATCTACCAAAACCTCCCAGGGATCTACCAGTAGATCGCGATCGACCGGTTGGACATCCCTGAACTATACAAATACAAAAATTATCATCATCATAAGTAATAATAATTCCATTTACATGCTAACCTTTATCAAAAGATCGCAAGGTGATGTACAACATTAGAAACATATTTCATGGAGCAAAATAATAAAACAACAATGAAATCAAAGGATGGTAATAGATAGCATAATAATAAAGATAGCCATTAAAATTCAAATGACTTTTTGCTTACACACACCAGTTGAGCAGTTTGGGAAAATTTCACTGGAAATTCTTGGCCGTAGAGCAGAGATAGTCAAGATCAGGGGCCAGCAACCTTTTTCAGCAGGGGGCCGGTCTACTGTCCCTAAGACCTTGTGGGGGGCTGGACTATATTTTGGGGGGGAAATGAACGAATTCCTATGCCCCACAAATAACCCAGAGATGCATTTTAAATAAAAGCACACATTCTACTCATGTAAAAACACGCTAATTCCCAGACCGTCCGTAGGCCGGATTGAGAAGGCGATTGGGCCGGATCTGGCCCACGGGACTTAGGTTGCCCACCCCTGGCCAAGATGGTTGCCTCCAGATGTTGTGGACTACAACTCTCATCATCCCTGGTCATCCTAGTTGGGGCTTATGGGAGTTGTAGTCCATCTTATTGGGTATCCTGGCCGTAGGTGGGCATAGATGTTCCTGTTGCTTATTGTAGCTCATGGTGCACCTGAGCTACCATAAGAAAACTTCAGGGATTGGTTGTCTAGGAAGAGCACAACTCCCCTCTTTAATGTTCCTCTTTTCCTCAAATGTTCTTCTTTTTAATAAAATAAAATAGAAGAAGAGATGCTTGTACTTCCAATGGGATTTTTCTTCTATATGCTTGTTGTGAACAATTTCATTCTCTCTCCACTTCCAGTGAATCTTACTGCCTCCAATGATGAATTTCCGAGAGAAAACTTCACATTTGACTGCCCTTTGCCACACAGTGCTGACATCTTCCATATAAAACTGTTCAGAGGGCAGCACAAAGAAAAAGTCTGTGATCTCTACATAGAAAAAGGGAAACCACGTATTAAAGGGAGTGAGATTTGTAATCCAGTGCATTCCGGTGATAAAGTATCATTTGTTCTCAGAGATTTGAAAAGCAAACATAGTGATACCTACATCAGCTGCCTAGAAATCTACGCACCTGTCCCTCATTGCTGCGAAACAATTGAAAAACATCTATATATCCAAGGTAAGTAGACTGCTTTATCTTTGTTGTCTAGGTGTAAAAATGAGAGTCCTGCTATTCATTCATCTGTGATAACAGATACACCTTATGTTGTTGTTTAGTCGTGTCCAACTCTTCGTGACCCCATGGACCACAGCACACCAGGCACTCCTGTCTTCCACTGCCTCCCACAGTTTGGTCAAACTCATGCTGGTAGCTTCGAGAACACTGTCCAACCATCTCGTCCTCTGTCGTCCCCTTCTCCTTGTGCCCTCTATCTTTCCCAACATCAGGGTCTTTTCCAGGGAGTCTTCTCTTCTCATGAGGTGGCCAAAGTATTGGAGCCTCAGCTTCACGATCTGTCCTTCCAGTGAGCACTCAGGGCTGATTTCCTTCAGAATGGATGGGTTTGATCTTCTTGCAGTCCATGGGACTCTCAAGAGTCTCCTCCAGCACCATAATTCAAAAGCATCAATTCTTCGGCGATCAGCCTTCTTTATGGTCCAGCTCTCACTTCCATTCATCACTACTGGGAAAACCATAGCTTTAATTATACGGACCTTTGTTGGCAAGGTGATGCCTCTGCTTTTTAAGATGCCTAAAGTCTAGAAAGTTAAATCACCCTTCCCGTATGGAAGGATTTCTATACTGCATTTTTTAAAAGTGATATATTAGGTGGAGAATTTGTCTCTTGGCTTATTAATGTGTTTTTTTGGGGGCAGTGTGGCATTATGATGGTAAACCTACAATTCAAATTTACCAGTCAGATCTACTGTGTTGGGAGGAAAACTGCCACATTTCCTCTGAGGTTCATGAGACTAGGATGGTGGCCAGTTCTCCAACTTTCTCTGTCCCTCCCCTTCCCTCCATCTGTGACTGTGGCCTTACCCTCATGAGGGATAGGTGTGGCTGGTAGAGGTGGAGTGAAAATTCGATTCAGTTTGCATTTAAAGGCGAATTGATTGAATTCACACTTCCCAAAACCATTCTCCAACCAAATTCCAAGCCATCATTTGAAATTTGCACTTCAGTGAACGTTGCGATGCAGTTCTTCTGTCCAACAATGTTTAGCAAGACGCATATATCAGGGGAAAGTTGGCATGAAAATGACTGTATTAGTAATATGAAATTAGGGGAAACTGCTTGAAAAAAATGTGTACATTAGTCGAAACCGCCCAGGAGAAATTTAGTATGCATTTACTAAGGCTGTTGGATTTTGGTGAGGATTTTTAAAATAAAGAACTGAGTTTAAGATTGGAGAAATCATAAAATGAAATGGCAGATCCTTCCATCCCTAGTCACTAGGGCTAAGGAAGACTGGCAAAGAAAGAAGGAAAGAAGGAAAGAAGGAAAGAAGGAAAGAAAAAAAGGAAGGAAGGAAGGAAGGAAGGAAGGAAGGAAGGAAGGAAGGAAG
>JAXCMG010000054.1:3355528-3406948 GCA_034642415.1 Podarcis siculus | reverse complement strand
AAGGAAGGAAGGAAGGAAGGAAGGAAGGAAGGAAGGAAGGAAGGAAGGAAGGAAGGAAAGAAGGAAGGAAGAAAGAAATGTACAGACAATAGTGGTTGATCTTAGGCCTGAAGATCTAATAAAAACTATTTCTTTATATTTTTTTCAGAAGATGCAGAAGATTCAACAGTTTCAGAAGATTCAAAGGTTTCCTGCTTGTTCTCAGAATCTGCATCATGGATACTCATTGGGCTCACTGTTTTTTCCGTTGTCGCCTGCATCTTCTGTTTCACAGCCTGCTGCCTGAGAAATGTGGTAAGTGATCTGCACAGCCTTCTTCAAAGGCTCCTAACCTGTCCCTGCGAGATGGAGCGACATTTGGGCTTTCGTTCGTGAGATGCAGAGTCAGTAACACCCGCGCACACCTACGGAGTCAGCACGCCGAATGGAAACTGCTTTGACGAACAAATTTGAGCCATTTATTTACTACCGGAATCCAGTCACCGGTGACAGCAGTTTACTTTCAATTTCTCTAAGACAGAGCTGCTTATCGATTTAAAGACCTGGAGCTTGAGGAAAGGGAGAGGGGGGGAAAACTTTGTGAACATCAGCAAAAACGACCCTAGGAAGCAATCCCCCTTATTGCCTCCTTCCAAAGGAGAAACAAATAACTGTGGGCCTCGGCCAGCTCTGAAGTCATTTGAGCGGTCTTGGTGAGAAGACAGTGAATTTAGTTTATTTCTTATTCCACTCCATCTGGCAAAGTGCCTCCAAGTCCATTTTGGATTCTTCCTGTTTGAAAGTAGGCCTCAGGGCCAGGTTACATCTTGTTTTTCCTTCATAAGGAGACTAATAATAATAATAATAATAATAATAATAATAATAAAAATTATTTATATCCCGCCCTCCCCAGCCAAAGCCAGGCTCAGGGCGGCTAACAACAACAAAATAGTACAACATTCTAAAATCATTCATTCTAAAATTAATTCAAATCAAATTGATGGCAACCATTGGGCTAGAGATTCTGTGAAGATTGCCAAAGGAGGGAGTCAGGCTGTGCCCCGACCAAAGGCCTGGTGGAACAGCTCTGTCTTGCAGGCCCTGTGGAAAGATGTCAAGTCCCGCAGAGCCCTAGTCTCTTGTGACAGAGCGTTCCACCAGATTGGAGCCACAGCCAAAAAAGCCCTAGCTCTGGTTGGGACCAGCCTAACCTCTCTGTGGCCTGGGACCTTCAAGATGTTTTTGTTTGAAGACCATAAGGTCCTCCGTGGGACATACCAGGAGAGGCGGTCCTGTAGGTACGAGGGTCCTAGGCCGTATAGGGCTTTAAAGGTTAAAACCAGCACTTTAAACCTGATCCTGTACTCCACTGGGAGCCAATTCAGCTGGTATAGCACTGGGTGAATGTGGTCTCGCAGCGAGGACCTCGTAAGGAATCTCGCCGCGGCACTCTGCAACCGCTGGAGTTTCTGGGTCAGTCTCAAGGGCAACCCCACGTAGAGACTAACATGTAGATGTTAGGTCAGGTGCCCCCCTTTTTTTGAGGGTGGGGATTGTGTACGTACACAAGGAAGCTTCATTGATACCAGCTTCCTGATTTGCGTACACAAAGCCAAAAAGACAGATGGACGAAATGTGACATTCACAAGTAACATTGTTCATCCATCCCAACACCAGTCTGAATGTATGTGTGAATTGGTCCTTGGAGATGAACCGTAGCTTTAGCAAACCATAGAAAACCTAAGATGGGAAAGTTAAGTGTGTTGAAACCATAGCCATATCTATATACAGGCCTGGCCCACTTTGAGCAGCGAATCAGGACACGCCAGCCTGGTCTATATGGATATACAGTGGTACCTTGGTTCTCAAACTTAATCTGTTCCAGAAGTCCGTTCCAAAACCAGAGCGTGCTTTCCCAAAGAAAGTAATGCAAAACGATTAATCTGTTCCAGACTTTTGAAAACAACCCCTAAAACAGCAATTTAACATGGATTTTACTATCTAACGAGACCATTGATCCATAGAATGAAAGCGATAATCAATGTACTGTACTATGCAATAAATAAGACAGTATTGTAGATGATAAAAATTAAAATTATTATTATTTCTTCCCTGCACGGATGATAGTCATTGTTTATCCATTTCTGCAGTCACACAATCAATCAGTAGCTGAACTAGGTTCCACACAGTCACAAAAACAAATTAACCGAAAAAGCCTCAAAAACAAAAAACGAAAATAAATAGCAAAAAACAAAAGCGCCAAGCTTAATCCATTCCAGAAATCCATTTGACTTTTGAAATGTTTGAAAACCAAGGCGCAGCTTCTCATTAGTGCAGGTGCCCTGGAAGCAATAGCCGACAGCCACATCAGGCGTCTGGCTTCTGAGAAACATTCAAAAACCGGAACACTTACTACCGGGTTTTCGGCGTTTGAGAACCAAGGTGTTTGAGAACCAAGGTGTTTGAGAACCAAGGTAGTATTGTAGATAGAAACCAGCAATCTAAAATCTTTAATTTCTATTTCCAGGTTTGCCGCCATGTCACGAGCTCTCATGACTACAACAATGAATACATGTCCATGGCAGCAGTGAAGCCCATCTAATAACCCACCACTCAGAGGTAATACACAATTCTATCAGTGGCGTACAGACCATGGACTAGTGGGACTAGCCTAGTTCCCCCCTAGTTCCCGGCAGGACCTTTCTGTGTACCAGTCTCCATGTGTCTGTGTGCATGCGCCGCCCCCCTCTCTCCACCTCTGTAAAGGCTGCAAAACTTCCTGACCCTGCAAAGCAATACACACATATATACACACAATACACACACACATATATGTGATTTTCAGTTATATACATTTCAATAGTTTTACAATAATCTTAACATTTCAAAACTTGACTTCCTCCCTCCTCTTTCTGCAATGCAGTTCTGCAGCTAAGTCACCTCTACAAAGATGCATTAGTGAAAATAACAAAAGGATGCGTTGTACTGCAGAAAACTGCTTTGGAAAAATGTGTACAATAGGCAAAATTGCATCCACCGATGTGCATCTTAGCAGAGATTTGCACTAAAATGCCAGTGAATTTTCATGAGGACTTGTTTAGAAATGAAGAAATCACAAGCTGACATGGAAATCTGAAGGACACAACGTAAGACTGTAAAAATGAGAAACCCAAACTCTAGCTCCTACCTCTGACATTTTATTAAACCATGGTCTCATGAACTGATTGAGGAGTGGATGTTATTTTTGGTCAATCAGGTGAAATAATAACTTTAGGTCCTTATCATAGCTGTCAAGCGTCCCTTATTTGGAGGGACAGTCCCTTATCCCAGCGCCATGTCCCGCTGCTGTCCCTTATTGATGGATGTCCCTTAAATTTCCCGGGTTTCAAAGGAAGCAGCTCTCTCCCTCCCTCCCTGCCGGCCAGGGAGGAGGGAGGCTCCAACTGTGTTGCTTGGCTGCCCGGCCTGCCCCCCTCTGGCCTCCTCTCACCAGCATTGGCCCCCGGGAGCCCCTCCCCGCCGGGACTGGTGGGAGCCTCGGGCCCTTATGCCGCCATCCTCCTTGCGGCCGCCGAACTGAGCGTCTCTGCCTGGGGCCTCCCCTCTGCCCATCACCACCGCTCCCGCTAGGCCGTACTGCGGCTGTGCCACCGAAGGACCCAAATGAGATGGGCAGCCTGGCATGGTCTATGAATTGCTGAGGAGCCTTGAGAGGAGAGCGAGGGCAACCATAGGGAAAGCAGTTCAAAGAGAGGAGGAAGAGGAGGCAGGTGTTCCAAGGGCTACAAGGGAAGGACCGCAAGCGCTTCTCCCATAGATTTGTAGTGGTAGACTAGCATAGATGGTCTGATCTGCGGGTTTACTTTGGGCGCTATTTCCCCCCTCCTTCCTCCCGCCTCACCTGATGGAATTGAGAGCTGCAGATGGAGCATGAGAGAAAAGATACAGAACTGCAGCAGCATCTTCGTAGCTTGGACTTCGTTTTGTGCAAAAAGTGGTTGCTGCAAAAAGTGGTTGCTGCTTGTAGTTATTTAATTGCAGTGTTTCATCGGCTGGTGTCTTGAGCAGCAACCTCTGGAAACGAAGGGCTAAAAACTGGCGCTGCCCTCCAAAATGATCTGGTCCCTTTTAACTGGTTGACTAAAATCCCTTATTTTGGCTGCTGGTCCCTTGTTTTCAAGGCTGCTGGTCCCTTATTTTCAAATCTGTAAGTTGACAGCTATGATCCTTATGTCACAGGGCCTTTTAATTTCTTCCAGGTGGTTCAGAGCTTCAGTTTAAGGCGTGGCTTCTGGAGCGCAGCAGAGAGAGGACACTGAACAAGAAACCTCTGTCCACCTTGCAGTGTTCAGTTTGGGCCTTGTGGTCACATGCTGACATCCGCTCAAGAAGAAAACTTCTCCTGCTGCAGCCTCATTTCCCTGTTGCGTCTTGCCCAAACCATTCTTCATGTACGAAGCACCCAGAACATGCCCAAACTACATTGATCAAATTTAATGGGTCTGTGTTTGCTTTTCGAAGGGATTTTTTTTTTTGCGGCTATTCGGAAAGCAAGGCTTTCAGGGCCTGATTCAACTAACCAGAGGACTGTGTGCGCATTATATATTTAAAGCATACCTATCTCTAAGAATCCTGGGAACTGTAGTTTAGCCCTCACAAATAATCCCCTTAACAAACGAGAGGGACGGATTCAACTAATCTGGCATGCTACCAGAAGCCAGTGCAAGGGCTTTCGCTTGCACCACAGGTATTCCCCTTCTCCTCCCCGCTCTGGGCACCCCCAGCCCCTCCCCAAAATATGCTCTGGAGAATTGGGAGACCTCCCATAACAGCATGTCATGGGGGGAGGAGATGGGGATCATTCCGTCAGAAAAGCTTTCACTGATGGAACAGTCAGAAGAGCGTGACGTCGAATTCCTCCCAAAATTTTGATGGCAGGTTTCCTGTTCTCTGTCCAGGGACACGGGTGGCGCTGTGGGTTAAACCACAGAGCCTAGGGCTTGCTGATCAGAAGGTTGGCGGTTCGAATCCCTGCGATGGCATGAGCTCCTGTTGCTGAGTCCCTGCTCCTGTCAACCTAGCAGTTCGAAAGCACACCAGTGCAAGCAGAGAAATAGGTACCACTGTGGCGGGAAGGTAAACGGCATTTCCATGCACTGCTCTGGTTCGCCAGAAGCGGCTTAGTCATGCTGGCCATGTGACCCGGAAGCTGTATGCCGGCTCCCTCGGCCAGTAAAGCAAGATGAGCGCCGCAACCCCAGAGTCAGTCACGACTGGACCTAATGGTCAGGGGTCCTTTTACCTTTACCTTCATGTTCTCCACCCTAAGAGCTGAGATATATATATATATCAGTGGACTCCAGTAAAATAACCAGCAGTATTATGCCATTATGCTGTGTGGTTGGACTATAGCCTCCTACGGAAGAATAAGAGATGACTGGAAGACACCTGAGACTTGTTGAGAACACTCCCAGCCCAAGCATTTATGAGCAAAGTCTCTGCAGATCACCCTTTTGCATTGCATGGAGGGTTAGGGCTGCTGTTTCTCTCCCCATGGGTATTGTGGGACAATTGTGGGTCCTTACTGGTGAGAGCCAGGAGTGAGGCGTGTGTCATGTCGCCCCATGTCATGTGAACTCAAGTTGAGGAGACAGCACCAAATGTCTGAGCGCTTCTGCTACCTATATAAATACACGCTCTGGACAGAACCAGCCATGACCTGAGAGAGTTGTTGGGGCATCTCCACCTTTCCTGGGGCTGCTTAAGAAAGAACAGCATGCTCTGAGGGAAGGCAGAGGTGAAGGAGCCAGGCAAGGGACTACACAAACCATCGACTTCCAGCTGGCTTCAGAGGACTCTGCCACTCTATGTTTTATGTAACATATTTGTTTGGGTGTTTGGAAATTGTAGACTGACCTTGGATGACTTGGCAGAAAAGCAGTATCTAAGTGAATTAATGAATGAATGTTTGATAGGTGGGGCTGATGGCCTCTGAGGTATTTTGGACGTGCTAGTTGTTGCTATGGTCCCCATGTGTTAGTTGCTTCCATTTGTATTGATGTTTAAGAGGGCATCTTATTTTTGTCTGTGCTTCTCTAAAATGTGGACATTTTTACTCTCTTTTTCTTGCATTTGACATTTATTCGCGGTATTTTTAGGAAGTTGTAAACTGCTCCGAGGTTTCTGTGAAATATGAGGTGGCATGTAAATCACCTGAGAGAATGAATAAAAAACTCTGTTGCCGCTGTGTCTCCCTCACAAACCGCTGGCACGTGTTCCCCCCAAAGTTGCCCATGATGGAATGCATCCCCCCAAAACCCCACCCCACCTGCCCTGGACAGAAATTTTGGCCAAATTTCTAGCTGGAACACCTAACAGAAGGGAAAAGCCTGTGAAAATGTGTTTCCTTGTTGAAAACAGGCAAATTTGTGACTGTGAGAGTCCTCTTTACACGGACAGTGCAGAAGATTGAAAAGAAATTTGCTGCATAACATACGATCAGGTGTTCTGGAGAAATTATTATAGGTCAACTCATCATGCAATGAGTTTATTATCCGTTTGTTCAGCTTATGTTGCTGACTCTATGCTATGCTCTATATATTGCTGTAATGCAGGCCTGAAATTAGTCTTCCTAGCTTAGCCATAGTCAAAGGCTTCCATTTAATAAATGGCATTGACTACTGAAAGTGAACAGTTTGGGTTCAAATATTACGGCAGTCGTCTGAAGGGACAAAATACCCAAATCCTGTCTGTGAAATCACCCCAGGCTTCAATAATCAACCAGGCCTTAAAAGTGTCCAAAACTCCTTTTGTCTTCTAAAAATCCAAAACAGCTTTTCTCTGTTCTTCTCTGCTTTTCTCACAAGATGCTGTGGCAAAAGGCAAAATGTTACCTTTAAGGGCTAATGAATAGGCTCTGTTCATAGCAGGCTTGAGAAATGAATCTTATCTCATTCTAGGTGCAACTTCTTGGACATCTTTGGACAGGCTGAACCACTCTCATTCCCCTTTCCTGGGAAGGGTGCCAAGAGTCCCAAGAGTCCCAAGACAGCTTTCTGTTCATGCTCAGAGGAACTCATGGGCAGGACTCCCGAGGGAGGAGAAAGGGGGAGGGAACTGGAAAGGGGTATATATGCTTATGCACATGACTGTGGACTTCGTGCATGCTTTTTGTGACTTATCACACTTGCTCCTTCTACCAGTTCATGGATGGTAGAAATAAAAGCCTTTTCTCCGAACTATTCCTTGAGTGTTGACTCCCACTTCCCTTTCCCAGGCGCAATATTTTTCCCACCCGAGGGCAAAGCCTCATAAGGCTACAGTCAAGAGGCCTGGGCTGGACAATATTTTTTAAAGCTAATTGATATGTCTAGATGCAAATATACAAATAATTACTCTAATTTAAATAGATCCCACCATAGTGGACCTGGTGACTTGTCTGTGCTTGCTTATTCTCCTCTGCCTGTATGCTGCTACTGTTGGGCAGCTTCCAAGGTCCTGCTGATCTCCATTCTTCTCAATGTCTGTCTTTAACCTGAACTTGGACTGGACATCCCTTCAAACTGTTTGAGGTCCTCGAGGACCGTTCTCTGTTAAAGTAGGGAACTTCTCCATACTGGTTTCCCTGATGCTAGTCCAAACATCCTAACTAGTATATCACACTGGTTGTCAACAATGTGACATCACAATAACATGATGTCATGACCACAGCATGACCCCATATTGAACCCTTCCCCCCAGCACTGAATATTCCTCCACTGCTCCAGTGACTTCTGAGGCTCATGCACTGGTTTGCAAAGACCTCTTGCACATCAGTGGTGGACTTATCTCCCGCTTGGACTACTGCAATGCGCTCTACGTGGGGATACCTTTGAAGGTGACCCGGAAGCTACAACCAATCCAGAATGTGGCAGCTAGACGGGTGACTGGGGGCGGCCGCCGAGACCACATAACACCGGTCTTCAAAGACCTACATTGGCTCCCAGTATGTTTCCGAGCACAATTCAAAGTGTTGGTGTTGACCTTTGAAGCCCTAAACAGCCTCGGCCCAGTATACCTGAAGGAGCGTCTCCACCCCCATCGTTCTGCCCGGACCCTGAGGTCCAGCGCTGAGGGCCTTCTGGTGGTTCCCTCATTGCGAGAAGCCAAGTTACAGGGAACCAGGCAGAGGGCCTTCTCGGTAGTGGCGCCCGCCCTGTGGAAGGCCCTCCCATCAGATGTCAAAGCGATAAACAACTACCTGTTAAACTAGGCATATAAACTAGGCAGCCCTGTTCAGGGAAGTTTTTAATGTGTGACATTTTAGTGTATTTTTGGTCTCTGTGGAAGCCGCCCAGAGTGGCTGGGGAAACCCAGCCAGATGGGCAGGGTACAAATAAATTATTATTATTATTATTATTATTATTATTATTATTATTATTATTATTACCATGTAACATCCTAGCACAGGAAAGAGACACAAACACTGGCCTAGAAACAGCATCTCCTCTTAGTGACAGGCCTCAGTTGTCATCCTCAGATCCCATGAGCTGATGTCTGACCACAACAGAATTAGGCTCTTGTGATCTCTGGGAATTTCAGGCCATGTTTATGCTTTGAAGGGCCGTTTCTGGTTGCAGATTTATGTAGCGCAACACTTTGCCGGCTCGGAGGCAAGGTCCACGCGTGAGAATCCCTCGCTTCTGCCTGCGATAAGGCAGCTTTGATACATATCAGATCACTTAAGTACAGAAGCTCTGCCGATAAGGGAGAGCTGAGTTGCGTGTGCAGAATTGCTTTGAGGAAGGAAGGAGTTGTCTTGAGCTGATAAGAGAATTCAGAGGGTTTTAGAAAAGCGAGTTACAAGAATGAGGCCCGTGTAAGGACAACGTGGGCTGATAAGGCTATCAGGGTCTCCTAACCCTGATGCTCTCTTATGCCTCTGTGGTCGGAGGCTGTTGCTTCTGAAGACCAGCTGCTGGAAACCGAAGGAAGAGAGGGTGCCTTGGGTTCTGATTCTGCTGGTGGGCTTCACATATGTAGGCACTTGGTTTGCCATTGTGAGAACAGGATGCTGGAGTAGATGGGGCCACTGGTCTGATCCATCAGGCTGCTCTTATATTCTTAATTTATCTTCCCCGAGGAAACACATGTTGGAAAGGAGGAGAAATGGGAGCCAATGGCATAATGGTAGGCGAACCTACGGGACCGCCTCTCTTGCTATGCCGCACGGAGGACCTTATGGTCCATATATAGCAACACCCTAGTGGTCCCGGGCCCTAAGGAAGTTAGATTGGCTTCAACCAGAGCCAGGGCCTTTTCAACGCTGGCTCCGGCCTGGGGGAATGCTCTGTCTCATGAGACCAGGGCCCTGCGGGATCTGATTTCTTTCCGCAGGGCCTGCAAGACAGAGTTGTTCTGCCTGGCCTTTGGCTTGGAGCCAATTTGATTCCCTCCCACTCTTTCTTTTTCCTTTCTCCTCCTGTGAAGAGATTGCACCCTGATGTTTTAATGTTGTATCTTAATCTTTTAAATTGTATTTTAATCAACTTGTTTTTATTATTGGTTGTTAGCCGCCCTGAGCCCGGTCTTGGCTGGGGAGGGCGGGGTATAAATAAAAGATTATGATTATGATTTATTCAGTCCAACATCCTGTTCTCATAGTGGCCAAACACATAAAAACAATTCATTACCCCCCCAATACCAAATGTTGGAGAGTTTGTGAGGCTCTTGGCTCCTACAGGCATATGTGGTGGAGCTGTATCACTATTAAAGCTTTGTGGGAGTCAGCATTTGCAAATACGTCTGTGCTTGTCAGCATCTTAATTTGGACCCAATGCTATCTCCCTTGTCCCTGGAGGCCGATAACAATCTGAATATCATACATAAAGAATCAGTGACGTTCTTATTAGCAGCCACTCAAACGAAGATTTCTGCTATATCGAAAACAGGGACTGGTTTCAGTGTTTGGTGTTGGATAAACAGAGAGCCTCACTCCCCCTAAATGCATGGTTTGTGGGCAACTTGGTTGCACGCAACCTGGTTGCATAAGTTACCGTATTTTTTGCTCTATAAGACTCACCTTTTCCCTCCTAAAAAGTAAGGGGAAATGTGTGTGCACCTTATGGAGTGAATGCAGGCTGCGCAGCTATCCCAGAAGCCAGAACAGCAAGAGGGATTGCAGTGATCCCTCTTGCTGTTCTGGCTTCTGAGATTCAGAATATTTTTTTTCCTTGTTTTCCTCCTCCAAAAACTAGATGCGTCTTGTGGTCTGGTGCGTCTTATAGAGCGAAAAATACGGTATGTAGAGAAATCCACCTCCTCAGCAAAACTTCCAGTGACACATGATTGATCTTCCGAGATATAATAAACCCACAAGAGAAGTCTGTTTATGTTTATGTTTGTTATTTGGTGGTTTTGTTTGGAAGGAATGCTTTCAGGCTAATTTGTAGAACTTAACTTTTCTTCTCGGAGCCTGTGATCGGTTTTTCTTTTTCCCTTGCATCTCTGCACTCTTGTACTCCTCAGTTGTTAAAATCAATAATATATATATAAATATATATTTATACATTCTTTTTGCCAATCTCCTCATCCAGATGGGTCACAGGTTCCCCACCTCTCGTATACAGAACTGCAGTCTGAGAGAACATTATATTAAATTGCCATTTCCATAGTGAGCTGAAATTTAGAGGTCTGCATTTCTGTTCTATGATTATCAGCTCAATTCACTCAGGGCGGGGGAGGAAAAGATTAGTCAGTTTTCACAGTAAAATGAATTAGATGGATCAGCACTTCTATATATTCACACATACATAGATATAATGAATGCATAAAATCAAGGTGCAGAAAAGTGAGGAATTTTCATCTAAATTACCATCTCCATGCTATTTAGTGCCTTAGCAAAGCAGTAAGTTCTCAGATGGCCGGGGATATCAACTTTTAACATGAAATAAATCAGTTCTAATGATCAAAGCGAAAGATTTAACTGCGGCACACATTAAATACTATCACTTTTTTTTTAGTATTAAAAAACCCCACACATTGACATCTTTGAAATACTGAGGAAGATTCATCATGTAAATCCAACTTCAGTTTTATGGAGTTTTATTTTTCGAAAATGCAAAGTGCTCAGCAGTTCCAATCTCAGACACTCAATCAGTATCTGCCTCTTGGAAACTAATCCCCATGAGTTCATTTTATGATCATTCAGCAGAAACGGATTCTGCAGCCCCCCCCCCATTTCACCCCTCAATATTTACTGCCAATGTCATTTACTTGCCTATCTCAGCCCCATATGTTCAGCCATAGGATATAGCGTTTCCAATAGTTGTTTAGACAGCAAGACAGCATCTTAAAAAGCAGAGACATCACCTTGCCAACAAAGGTCCGTATAGTTAAAGCTATGGTTTTCCCAGTAGTGATGTATGGAAGTGAGAGCTGGACCATAAAGAAGGCTGATCGCCGAAGAATTGATGTTTTTGAATTATTGTGCTGGAGGAGACTCTTGAGAGTCCCATGGACTGCAAGAAGATCAAACCAATTCATTCTGATCGTGAAGCTGAGACTCCAATACTTTGGCCACCTCATGAGAAGAGAAGACTCCCTGGAAAAGACCCTGATGTTGGGAAAGATGAAGGGCACAAGGAGAAGGGGACGACAGAGGACGAGATGGTTGGACAGTGTTCTCGAAGCTACCAGCATGAGTTTGACCAAACTGCGGGAGGCAGTGGAAGACAAGAGTGCCTGGCATGCTCTGGTCCAGGGGTCATGAAGAGTTGGACACGACTAAATAACTAAATGACTAAACAACAACAATAGTTGTCTCCAATAATTCTGACTGACATCACATAGCCACCAAAGATGACAGAAGATTCGACGTTACGTCTCTCCGAAGAACTCTGATCTCCTTCAGCTGACTGGGTGGGAGAGAATTATCCAAGAAAAGCTTAAGGCACAGGGCAAATGAATATACACGACTGTGGAGGCAGATGATGCGTTTTTCTCTTCTTGGTGATATTTCCCTTTAACAACAGATTGCATTTGACCTCCTACAGGACTAATGCATACTAGACACTCAGCATGTGGCGATCACTTTAGGTTTCATGCTTCTTGCTGCTGGCAAATGTGTTATCTTGTTTTGTTTGCCATAAGCCATAAGCAAAACAGGATGTTTCCAAGGCCATACCTCAGCACCTGCTGGTTTCTGCTGAGGTGCAAAATTACATGTTCAAGTGACAGAACCAAAGCCAAAAGGAGACAACGAAGGCCTTGGTTTGGTGATCAAAAATTGGGAATGAGCTTACTTATCCAATATGAGCCAGCAGTTATTGTTGTTTAGTCATTTAGTCGTGTCTGACTCTTCGTGACCCCATGGACCAGAGCACGCCAGGCACTCCTGTCTTCCACTGCCTCCCGCAGTTTGGTCAAACTCATGCTGGTAGCTTTGAGAACACTGTCCAACCATCTCGTCCCCTGTCGTCCCCTTCTCCTTGCGCCCTCCATCTTTCCCAAAATCAGGGTCTTTTCCAGGGAGTCTTCTCTTCTCATGAGGTGGCCAAAGTATTGGAGCCTCAGCTTCAGGATCTGTCCTTCCAGTGAGCACACAGGGCTCATTTCCTTAAGAATGGAGAGGTTTGATCTTCTTGCAGTCCATGGGACTCTCAAGAGTCTCCTCCAGCACCAGAATTCAAAAGCATCAATTCTTCGGCGATCAGCCTTCTTTATGGTCCAGCTCTCACTTCCATACATCACTACTGGGAAAACCATAGCTTTAACTATACGGACCTTTGTTGGCAAGGTGATGTCTCTGCTTTTTAAGATGCTGCCTAGGTTTGTCATTGCTTTTCTCCTAAGAAGCAGGCGTCTTTTAATTTTGCGACTGCTGTCACTATCTGCAGTGATCATGGAGCCCAAGAAAGTAAAATCTCTCACTGCCTCCATTTCTTCCCCTTCTATTTGCGAGGAGGTCCTGCTCCAGGTGGATCACATTTGGTCAAAACTCTCCACTATGACCTGTCCATCTTGGGTGCCCTGTTTGGCATAGTTCATAGCTTCTCTGAGTTATTCAAGCCCCTTCGCCCCAGCAAGGCAGTGATCCATGAAGGGGAGCCAGGAGCAGCATAGTGGTTAAGAGAGTGCGTTGCAAATCGGGAAGAGGACTCAGACTCAAATCTCATGTCTCTCACTTTGCCCCATTTGAAACAGGGAGGATAGCCATGCTAGTATAGGCTGTGCTATGATATGGTTTATTTCTAAACGGCCTTGGTTCAGTATCTCTGAAGGAGCGTCTCCACCCCCATCATTCATCCCGGACACTGAGGTCCAGTGCTGAGGGCCTTCTGGCGTTTCCCTTGCTGTGAGAAGCCAAGTTACAGGGAACCAGGCAGAGGGCCTTTTCGGTAGTGGCACCTACCCTGTGGAACGCCCCCCCCCACCCGATGTCAAAGAGAACGACAACTATCAGACCTTTAGAAGACATCTAAAGGCAGCCCTGTTTAGGGAAGCTCTTCACAACGCTGGAGAATAATAATAATAATAATAACAATAAATAATAATAATAATAATAATAATATCAAGAGAGTTTGGTGTGAGCTGTGGTGGGCCTTCCGGGGATCCTGAGCTCTGACATTCACCTCACCGTGGCAGGGGCTGATCTGGGCCTGTCTGAGGAAGCAAATGCCATTGCCGACATTCTCTCTCCCAAAGACATGGACAGCTTTTAGGGTTAAAACCTGTCGCATCAGCACATCCAACCTGCGCAAATGCAATTAGGTCAGGTTAGAAGAGTTTTTATGAAGATTGAAAGACTGGATATATATTGAAAGTATTAAACTCAATATTAACAAGATAAAATTAATAGTTTTGAAATGAGTGATTAACTGCCTCGCTTCCTGGAATGGGAAACCCTAGAGACAAAATCTATATTCTTTTCATTTATTTATTTAAATAGAAAAGTGTCTCATTGAAGCAGGTGATTAGGCAAGCAAGGATTCGAAGACGGCTTTGGACTTAAAATCTATGTCGGGTGGAGAGGTGACCCACAGCTCCTCTCAGCTATGTCCGTGGCAGAAATGGTGTTCATCCTTGTGGTTCTTGCTAGTGCAGGTAGGCACATGTTTAAGTGACCACTAGCACACCATGTTAAGGGACGCGGGTGGCGCTGTGGGTTAAACCACAGAGCCTAGGGCTTGCCAATCAGAAGGTCGGCGGTTTGAATCCCCGCGACGGGGTGAGCTCCCGTTGCTCGGTCCCTGCTCCTGCCAACCTAGGAGTTCAAAAGCATGTCAAAGTGCAAGTAGATAAATAGGTCTTCTCCTATAATAAATTATCTTCTCTGGTGGGAAGGTAAACGGCGTTTCCGTGTGCTGCTCTGGTTTGCCAGAAGCGGCTTAGTCATGCTGGCCACATGACCCAGAAGTTGTCTGTGGACAAACGCCGGCTCTCTCGGCCTATAGAGCAAGATGAGCGTGCAACCCCAGAGTCGGCCACGACTGGACCTAATGGTCAGGGTTCCCTTTACCTTTTTAGCACACCATGTTGAAAGCAAGGATACTCTAAGGGCGGTCTACCTTACAGGTTAGTCGAGGGTAATGTGAAGTGAATTGAACACATATAAATATGGAGTGTTGCTATAGCTTTTACAGTCATACCTCAGGTTGAAGTAGCTCCGGGATGAATATTTTCGGGTTGCGCTCTGCGGCAACCTGGAAGTAATGGAGCGTGACCTGGAAGTAATGGAGCACATTACTTCTGGGTTTCGCTGCTCACACATGCGCAGACGCTCAAAATGACGTCCCGTGCATGCACGGAAGCGGCGAAATGCGACCTGCAGACGCGCGGTTGCGTCTTACGTTTACTTCAGGATGCGAACAGGGCTCCAGAACTGATCCCATTCATATCCAGAGGTACCACTGTATAGCTGTGATTTCAGACCCTCCAAGTGTCCCTATTTTCCTACAGAAGACATCCCGGTTTCTGATCTGAAACCGGAATATCCCGCTTTTCCCTTAGGACGTCCCTATTTTCATTGGAGAAATATTGGAGGGTATGGAGTTATCCAACCATCTGAAGGCAGCCCTGTACAGTGGTACCTCAGGTTACAGACGCTTCGGGTTACAGACTCCGCTAACCCAGAAATAGAACCTCGGGTTAAGAACTTTGCTTCAGGATGAGAACAGAAATCGTGCTCCGGTGGTGCGGCGGCAGCGGGAAGCCCCATTAGCTAAAGTGGTGCTTCAGGTTAAGAACAGTTTCAGGTTAAGAACGGACCACCAGAACGAATTAAGTTTTTAACCTGAGGTACCACTGTATAGGAAAGTCTTTTTTAAAAAAAATGTTTAATGCTTTACTATGTTTTTATATATGTTGGAAGCCGCCCAGAGTGGCTGGGGGAACCCAGTCAGATGGATGGGGGTATAAATAATAAAATTGTTGTTGTTGTTGTTGAATAGGATATCCCTATTTTCATTGGAGAAATGTTGGAAAATGTACGATTTCCTGACCGCCTGGCATCATGCCCTTAATCGTAAAAATGAAACAAAACAGTGAAATCTAGAGCCACATTACACCCACTGAAATAACCGACGACTTCTGGAATACGCAACGGATCACCTTTCCCCAAGCGATTGGGGCAGTTGCACCTCCAAATAGAGCAAGCATTTGTGGATGTTATTCTAACAAGCAAACACCTCCGTTTCCCAATTACTCGAACGCCGGATGACCTGATGTGGCAATGCCACTTCAAATTAGACCCCAAGCAGTTGGAGCCGATAGTTTTGCTTCTCCGATCCAGCCTTGATGACAACAAACGCAACCAGACTGAATTTTGTTTGTTTCCTTTCCGTTGGCCCATGCTTGTAAATCAAACCACTCCGAAAAGGGTTGTTTTTGCTCGACAGGAAATGTGGTAACAAGATTGTCAGAGGTGGGCTGGAAATCATAGTGATACATTTTCATGAGTGTGCCGATTGCCTTGGGTGACAAAGAACCGCAGCGCGTCTGCTGGGGGGAAAACAGAACACGGCCCGCTGTCTCTCACTTGTTCGCGGGCCTTTGAATTGGAGCCGCTTGTCACCTCAGACCTCATTTCTGTTGCTCCTGAAGCTGTTTTCTGCTTTTCTAGGGCAGAGTCAGAAGCGGGTAATGGAAAAGGAGCCCTTTCTAATATCAAGAAAACAGGGGGAATCTACCCGTGGCCTGAGTAAGAATGAAAAAGAACTGTAAAGAAAAAAGAAAGCATGATTGAAAACAAACAGGCACTGATAGGCAGAGAGGATGTTTGTGGGGTCATTGGCACCTGCCTGATGCCAATAGGGAGTTCCAAAATTTGAGCCAAGTGAAGTAATAATAATAATAATAATAATTTATTTATACCCCACCCATCTGGCTGGGTTTCCCCAGCCACTCTGGATGGCTTCCAACAGAATTAAAAGCACAATCAAACATCTTCTAAAAGTCAGATACAGTGGTATCTCGAGTTAAGTACTTAATTTGTTCCAGAGGTCAGTACTTAACCTGAAACTGTTCTTAATCACTTTAGCTAATGGGGCCTCCTGCTGCTGCCGCGCCGCCGGAGCATGATTTCTGTTCTCATCCTGAAGCAAAGTTCTTAACCTGAAGCACTATTTCTGGGTTAACGGAGTCTGTAACCTGAAGCGTATGTAACCTGAAGCGTACGTAACCCGAGGTACCACTGTAGTTGTTTATTTCCTTGACATCTGAAGGGAGGGTGTTCCACAGGGCGGGTGCCACCACTGAGAAGGCCCTCTGCCTGGTTCCCTGTAACCTCACTTCTCACAGTGAGGGAACCACCAGAAGGCCCTTGGAGCTGGACCTCAGTGTCAGGGCTGAACGATGGGGGTGGAGATGCTCTTTCAGGTAGATTAGTACCCACAGATGCACATATTATCAGCTTTCAAAACAGGTATCTTTAAAGGAAATCTGTGCCTGACTCAGCTATGTACAGCCAGCCCTCATCTGCAGATATTTCTGTCCACAAAACCACATTATTAGACTCAATGAGATTGTGTGACATTCTGCAGAATTCTTAGATTAAGGTACAATATAAATATTTTGATCACTCTGGGGATCCCTTTTGAAGCCTCTAATATATTGGCTGATCACCAGGAAAAGTCCCTTTGGACTCGCAGCTGTCCATGGAGGTGCAGGTCAATTCTGTGTCCGGGGCAGCTGTCTACCAGCTCCATCTGGTACACAGGCTGAGACTTATCCGGCCCACAGACTGTCTTGCCAGAGTGCTGCATGCTCTAGTTATCTCCTGCTTGGACTACTGCAATGCGCTATATGTGGGGCTACCTTTGAAGGTGACCCGGAAACTACAACTAATCCAGAATGCGGCAGCTAGACTGGTGACTGGGAGAAGCTGCTGGGACCATATAACACCGGTCCTAAAGGATCTTCCCTGGCTCCCAGTATGTTTCCGAGCACAATTCAAAGTGTTGGTGCTGACCTTTAAAGTCCTAAACAGCTTCAGTCCTGTATACCTGAAGGAGCATCTCCACCCCCATCGTTCTGCCCGGACACTGAGATCCAGCGCTGAGGGCCTTCTGACAGTTCCCTCACTGCGAGAAGCGAAGTTACAGGGATCCAGGCAGAGGGCCTTCTTGGTAGTGGCGCCCGCCCTGTGGAACGCCCTCCCACCAGATGTTGGGATAAAGAACAACATAACTTTTAGAAGACATCTGATGGCAACCCTGCCCCTCTGGTTAATGGAATTCTCCCAGTCAGGGTTGCTGGACACACAGAAGTTTCTAAGTAAGTTTAATCCTCTTCAGACCTTTGTGATGATAACATCAAGATCTGAGGATGGTGTGTCACTGGAGGGAGCGAGAATTTGGTGTACACACTCTTGTCCCGCCTCAGTTTTATTTATTGCATGTTCAGGCAACTGCCTGGACATGACCCTCTCTCTCTCTCTCTCTCTCTCTCTCTCTCTCTCTCATAATTTCAATGCTGGCAAAATGCATCCACCCAGTTTTTCATAGCATCCATGCTTCACAGATCACACACTTGTATTTTCTCTTCTCTTTGGTTTCTGCCTTGTCAATTCTTAAGTTGGGAGCCGTTTTGGCTATGGACATAACTTTCAAGAACCCCAATAAATGTTCAATACAATTTAGCATCTGGCCACGATGACAAAATTAATGGACATGATTTCCTTAAGGCAAGGTAGACAAAGAAATGAGCAATTTGAGAATGAATACCCCTTCTTAAGAACATTAAATGAGAACATCAGTTAGAATTATTAAAAGTCTTTTCACTACTGCCACAATTAATTAATAAATTATACTATAGAAATTTGAATAATGTGCAGTATACTACTTTTTTTAAAAAAGGAGAATATTACATTTGCATTCCATTATATTGAAGACGTATTTTGAATTCCAGTGTAGCATCATTGAGAAGTCAGTTGATACATTAGTGGTTATTGAACTGTATCATATGTGTAATCCATAATAATCTATATCCATTCAGGATAGCTCAGTCCATAGAGGATGAGGGTTGTGGGTTCAAGCCCCATGTTGGGCAAAAAATTGTGCATTGCAGCAGGTCAGACTAGATGACCCACGTGATCCCTTCCATCTCTACAGTTCTAGGATTCTATGGAACTAAATTTGTCTCTTTGTATATACATAAATGAAAATGAAATTTTCAAATTTGTGGATTTGAAACTTAGGCTAGTCTCTTATGCATACTTTCCCTCCTGCTGCAGGAATGAGCACACAGAAGTGCATAAAATTTATATGCCTTTATATATTTATACAGAATGTATATAAAGGTAAAGGGACCCCTGACCATTAGGTCCAGTTGTGACCGGCTCTGGGGTTGCGCGCTCATCTTGCTCTATAGGCCGAGGGAGCCGGCGTTTGTCCTCAGACAGCTTCCAGGTCATGTGGCCAGCATGACTAAGCCGCTTCTGGCGAACCAGAGCAGCGCATGGAAACTCCGTTTACCTTCCCGCTGGAGTGGTACCTATTTATCTACTTGCACTTTGATGTGCTTTCAAACTGCTAGGTTGGCAGGAGCAGGGACCGAACAACGGGAGCTCTCCCCATCGTGGGGATTCAAACCGCCGACCTTCTGATCGGCAAGTCCTAGGCTCTGTGGTTTGCATATACAAAATGTATATGCGTAGGTGCAAATATAGAAATAATTGCCATGATTACAACAGAACTGCAAAACAGTCCGTCCACCCCCATAGTGAGGAAGAGGAGAACCAGGTGACTTGTGGATAGTTGCTAATTCTCTTCTGCCCAGATGCTGCTACTGTTGGGCAGCTTCCAGGGTCTTCCTGCTCTCCATTTTTCTAAACTTCTGTCTTTAACCTCAACTTGGACTGGACATCCCTTGAAACAGAGGACTGTCCCCAAAGGGCCCATCAAGTTGAGGACTGTCCTCTGTTAAAACAGTTCCCTTGCCCATCCTTGTCTCCCTGATTCCAGGGTGAAACCCTAACTGCTATATCACACTGGTTGTAAAAAATGTGACATCACAGTAACGTGATACCATGACCATGGCAAGAACCACTATTAGATCCTTTCCCCCAGCACTGAACATTCCTCTGCAGCACCAGCGACTTCTGAGGCTCATGCGCTGGCTTGCACATCGGCATGTAACATCCTAAGCACGGGGAAGAGACACAAACCCTGGCCTAGAAACAGCATCTCCTCTTAGTGACAGGCCTTAGTTTTCAGCCTCAGATCCCATCAGCTGCTGTCTGACCACAACAGAATTAGGCTCTTGTGATCTCTGGGAATTTCAGGCCATGTTTATGCTTTGAAGGGCCGTTTCTGGTTGCAGATTTATGTAGCGCAACACTTTGCCGGCTCGAAGGCAAGGTCCACGCGTGAGAATCCCTCGCTTCTGCCTGCGATAAGGCAGCTTTGATACATATCGGATCACTTAAGTACAGAAGCTCTGCCGATAAGGGAGAGCTGAGTTGCGTGTGCAGAATTTCTTTGAGGAAGGAAGGAGTTGTCTCAAGCTGATAAGAGAATTCAGAGGGTTTTAGAAAAGCGAGTTACAAGAATGAGGCCCGTGTAAGGACAACGCGGGCTGATAAGGTTATCAGGGTCTCCTAACCCTGATGCTTGCTTCTGCCTCTGTGATTGGAGGCTGTTGCTTCTGAAGACCAGCTGCTGGAAACTGAAGGAGGAGAGGGTGCCCTTGGGTTCTGATTCTGCTGGTGGGCTTCACATATGTAGGCGCTTGGTTGGCCATTGTGAGAACACGATGCTGGAGTAGATGGGGCCACTGGTCTGATCCATCAGGCTGCTCTTATATTCTTAATTTATCTTCCCCAAGGAAATGTGTTGGAAAGGAGGAGAAATGGGAGCCAATGGCCCATCCAGTCCAATACCCTGTTCTCACAGTGGCCAAACACATTTTAAAAATTCATTATCCCCCCCCCCAATACCAAATGTTGGAGAGTTTGTGAGGCTCTTGGCTCCTACAGGCATATGTGGTGGGGCTGTATCACTATTAAAGCTTTGTGGGAGTCAGCATTTGCAAATACGTCTGTGCTTGTCAGCATCTTAATTTGGACCCAATGCTATCTCTCTTGTCCCCGGAGGCCGATAATAATCTGAATATCATACATAAAGAATCAGTGGCATTCTTATTATCAGCCGCTTGTTTCTGCCTCCATGGTTGGAGGGCTGTTGCTTCTGAAGACCAGCTGCTGGAAACTGAAGCCAGAGCAGGATGCCCTCAGACATTTTATACTTCTAACAACCCACAGAGAGTTGCTGGGACATTTCTCTGCCCATCAAGTCTCTCCCTTCCTTCTGCTGTTCTGAGGGTACTTCTAGCCTTGAATAGAACATTTTGTGGTTTGAAGGGCAATCGAAGGGCTCAGCTACATTAGTCAAGGAAAAGCGTTTAAAATTTGTTATAACACCGTGACACCAGATTGCGCCATGGGGTTCTGTCTTTTGCCAACGTGATTTCCCATTATGAGGTTGGCAACGCGTTTTCCTGAAATGTTTTATTGATGTGTCTAGATCCAGCCCAAGCAGTCTCAGATCTGTTTCCTTGAAGACCACAGACTTACTTAGGCCCTTGAATTTTTTTGGCATTCTTGATCAATCCAAGCTTCTCTGGAAGCTCTTTGAAGACCATGGGCATCACACCCATCTATAGCATCTCTATAGATGACCGTTTCCCTGAAAGGCATTGTGTCTTCTTCATCCTAGGTCTGTTGTAGATCCAGAACAGCTCTATCAAAACCATTCACTTCCTGGGGAAAGGGCTGTAGCTCCTTGTTGGGACATTTGTGAGGGGAGAGACTCCATCAGGCATGGCCTCCTTCCACCTGCCTTGCCCCACCATCTGGCCCTGGGTCTCCTCATAAGGGAGCTGGTCCTGGAGGAAGAACTGTGAGGGGAGAGACTCCATCAGGCATGGCCTCCTTTCACCTGCCTTGCCCCACCCTCTAACCCTAGGAGTCCTCATAAGGGAGCTGTTCCTGGAGGAAGAACTGTGAGGGGAGAGACTCCATCAGGCAAGGCCTCCTTCCACCTGCCTTGCTCTACCCTCTGCTTCTCAATGTGTACTGTATTGTTTTATGTACTGTGGCTTGCCGTTGTTTTATTGATTATAGTTTAGATATTATTGTAACTGTTGAGTGGATTTCTGTTTAACATTTCTGTTGATATTATTTTATACTATTGCAATTGATTGTTGAATGTTACTTTTTTGATGTAGGCTGCCTATTTTAAAGTTATGCTTTATTATCACATTTTTGTATTGTATTAGATTGTTATAAGATGTACATTTTTTGTTTCTTCAGCTTGTAAACCACCTTGTGTATTGTAAGATAGAAAGGCGGTAGACAAATTAAAAATGATGATGATGATGATCTGCTTCTCTGCATGCAGAAGGTCCCAGTTTTGAACCTGGGCATCCGTACCTCATTCTGTGAATGTTCTCTGCCTCAAATCTTGGAGAGGCCAGTCAGCTTATAGGATCCTAGCTGGACAGATGATCTGACTCAATCCACCCCTACAAACACACAAACACAAGGGGTGGGTGATGTAGCGATGCATCATCCATAATTGGCATAAAGCCCACATCATAATAATGGTTTCATAATATCTGTCATGGTGACGTACCACAAATCACAATGTGTGGGTATGTGCCACGTAAAAAATCGCGATATGGGGAAAACCGTGTAGCAGGTCTTTGCTTCTCCTATTATTCCTGCTGCCTCTGCTGCTCTGTGCTATAAAATAACAGTTGCAACAATATGTTAAAGGTAAGTAAAAATGTATTTGTTTTAGACCCCTAAGTTGCCTAGACATTACCCTGTTCGCCTTTACATAGTTACATCCTGATTTCAGACATTGTGATATATCAGTCTATCGTGATGTTTAGCGGGCGATATATCACGATGTTGAAAACCAGGCATTGCTCTGCCCTAACACTCCCCCTTCATTTAGACTCAAATTAAACAGGGCACGGGCACCTCACACGTAACATTAGTGGAAGGGGAGCAGGGCCTTCTCGGTGGTGGTGCCCACCCTGTGGAATGCCCTCCCATCAGATGTCAAGGAAATAAACAACTATCTGGCTTTTAGAAGACACCTGAAGGCAGCCCTGTTCAGGGAAGTTTGATGTTTTATTGCTTTATTATTATTATTATTATTATTCTGTTGGGAGTCGCTCAGAGTGACTGGGGAAACCCAGCCAGATGGGCAGGGTATAAATAATCAATTGTTATTATTGTCACTTGCAACATGACCTCCAGGGGAAACCCACATGAGGCAGAGTTGCAGGAGGGGAGAGGGTGCTTAACCCTTCTCCGGATGGTTGCTAGCCCCCCCCCCCAAAGCAGTTTGAATGTCAGGAGGCAAATGGTAATTAGAGGAGGGTAAGCTCCCCCTCTCTCCTGAGGGTACGCTGGAAAGGGATAATTCCAATGCAAAGTGTCCGGATCTGCACCTCTCGGACTGATGTGCAGGGCAAAATTGGACTATCCCCCCCAGAAAGGGACGCGGGTGGCGCTGTGGGTTAAACCACAGAGCCTAGGACTTGCTGATCAGAAGGTCGGCAGTTCGAATCCCCGTGCCGGGGTGAGCTCCCATTGCTCAGCCCCTGTTCTTGCCAACCTAGCAGTTTGAAAGCACATCAAATTGCAAGTAGATGAATAGGTACCGCTCTGGCGGGAAGGTAAACGGCGTTTCTGTGCGCTGCTCTGGTTCGCCAGAAGCGGCTTAGTCATGCTGGCCACATGACCCGGAAGCTGTACACTGGCTCCCTCGGCCAATAAAGCGAGATGAGCGCCGCAACCCCAGAGTCATCTGCGACTGGACCTAATGGTCAGGGGTCCCTTTACCTTTACCTCCCCCCCCCCCCGGAATTTGGTGGTGCTGTCCTTGCAATACACATATTCAAATACTTCTAAACATGTATTTAAATGATTATTTGTGTGATACATTTGTTTAATACTAATTTGGTGTGAGATTCACTTCCTCATAAATACGTTTAGAATTGCAGTCAACAAACTTCTCCTTATAGATTTATACCGCCACAAGAGGGCGGTAAAGTAGCATGAGGTTTAACAATAAACCTTTAAAAATAGAAAGAAAAGCTCTCAAATGTGAGCCGAGAGAAAAATCCATAGAGGAGTCCAATAATAAGTTTTAAATCTTTGCACATACAACCCCCAAAGTCTAAAACTTGGAGACATGGGATTTTGGTCCATGCTCATTTCCTATATCAAACCAATAGGACCTTCAGTAAATTTCACTAAATGACTCAAATTAGGGGGATTTTCTCTCATTCTTTCATCAGCTTAAAAAAACAAACAAACTCACCAACTTAGGGCAGGCTGTGTCTTAGTGGGAAAGGATGTAGGGAGAAAAAGTTTGCCTAACCTTCTCCCCTCTCACCCCTTTCCAGCTCAGAATCACCCTTCCTGAGATGCCTTTTCACCTGTAAATAGAATGCAGAGGGTTCCATATTTTATCCTATATCACCTTGCAGAGCACAACATAAATGTAAAGGTAAAGGGACCCCTGACCATTGGGTCCAGTCGTGGACGACTCTGGGGTTGCGGCGCTCATCTTGCTTTATTGGCTGAGGGAGCCAGCTTCTGCGTCATGTGGCCAGCATGACTAAGCCGCTTCTGGCGAACCAGAGCAGCGCACGGAAACGCCGTTTACCTTCTCGCCAGAGTGGTACCTATTTATCTACTTGCACTTTGACATGCTTTCAAACTGCTAGGTTGGCAGGAGCAGGGACCAAGCAACGGAAGCTCACCCCGTGGTGGGGATTCAAACTGCCGACCTTCTGATCGGCAAGTCCTAGGCTCTGTGGTTAACCCACAGTGCCACCCGCGTCCCAGAGCACAACATAGAACTGGGGAAAATAAGCACAGGAAAGAGTTAAGGAGCCTGCCTCTGCAAACCTTTCTCCCATTGACTGCAGTCACACATTAAATTTAAAATACATTTAAAGCAGATTGCTTCCCCCAAAGTATCCTGGGAACTATAGTTCTGCCCCAAAATTCCCAGCACCTTTAACAAACTATAGTTCCTAGCATTCTTTGGGGGCAGTGGCAAGGGAATAATGTACTGTATTTGAAATGTATGTAGCCCTGGGCTCCTATAGTGTTGGTGCTTTTTTTGAGGCAGATGGAAGAATCAAAGAATCGTTTCATTAAAAGAAAACAACACCCGAAATTATGTACGTATCTATATCCGCGTGTGTACATGCGGCAAATACTTGCCGTCATGTGTGCTGCTCTGGTATATTGGACGGTGACATGAAATTAATTGCCAGTGTTAAGTTGTGGGCGAACATATAAGACGACACAGCGATTCTTCAAACAGCTCTTGTTTATTCAAAGGACAGAACGGAACAGAACTGAGGAGCTCAGTGAGCCTGCTTATATAGAGCTCCAGAACAACGTAACTGTTGCAACTTTCTAAAACTATCCAATCACTGAACGTCACTTTCGATCCTTCATTTGCATACAAACTATCCAATCACTGAACGTCACTTTCGATCCTTCATTTGCATAACTATCTACAGTATCCCCTGCTGGCCCAGGGTGAGAACTTCAGTATATAACAGCCAGCCCACGCAAAGTGGTAAAACAAGTGTTTGTCCTTTCAAGAAGGGGCTCTGAGGAGATGGGTCATTCAGATAACAAGAGCAGGTGGAGATTCGGCTGGAATTATTGCAGCCAATCCTTTTTTTCTGGGGAGACGCAGGGGTACGCAGACCCCTAAACATTTTGTCAATCTTTGTCCTTTTGTCCGTTTACCATATTTGTTTTTCCCGATCCGAGCTATAAAATGGTGATTTTCTTGAGTCAAAATGAGAGTACCCCTAAACACTTTTTAAAAAGAAAAAGAGCACTGATTGTAGCTGTTCCAAAGGAGTCTGGAAGAAACATGAGAAAAGCAGAGCCACGAGGAAGCAAGACAACTGCTTCACAGCCAATTTCTTCTTCCAAGCTGGATGGAACTGGCTGGCTAGGTGGCAGGTTTCGGTTTCGTTCCGCCCACCAAACGCTGCTGCGACGGAAGAGGCAGCGGAGGGGTGCGCGCTCTGCCCCTGGCGGCGCTTGGCGGGCGGCCAAACTCTATTATTTAACAGCAAAAGTTGGGGGGTCGTCTTATACGCCCAGTCGCCCTATATGCCGGAACTTACGGTACATGCAAAGCAGATTCTCCACCGTTGAGTTATGTCCCTTCCCCAAAGTTTTCTTTTTCTTCTGCAAGGATGGTGGTGGGACAGCAGAATTAAGTGGTTGCCCTAGCAACCACAGAGATGCTCTCTGTGAGTGGCCGTATTCTTCTTCTTCTTCTTCTTCTCCTCCTCCTCCTCCTCCTCCTCCTCCTCCTCCTCCTCCTCCTCCTCCTCCATTTATATCCCAGCCACTCTGGGAGGCTTCCAGCACATCTAAAAACATAATAAAACATCAGACATTTAAAACTTCGTGATACAGGGCTGCCTCCAGATGTCTTCTAAAAGATGTGCAGTTCTTTATTTCCATGACATCTGACAGATAGGGCGCCACCACCGAGAAGGCCCTCTGCCTGGTTCCCTGTAGCTTTACTTCTCTCAGTGAAGGAACCACCAGAAGGCCCTCGGAACAGGACCTCAATGTCTGGGCTGAATGCATGGGGGTGAAGATGCCCCTCAACTTGCAGCCGAACATCGGGAATAATCCCAGAGACGCACAGCTGAAGTGTAATCTTTGAACCAAGTTGTGCTCTGGTTTGACTTCATTCTCTTTTACAATAGGGACCAGGTTTCCCCAGTTCACAGTGAAGTGAGGAGGAAAACAAAATTAGTATTTAATGATGCCATAACAATTCCTATTATTAAAGAAAGCACTGGAGGCATATTGCACGATTATACTATCTGTTAATTGACCATAATTCAAAATTCCCACAGAATACAATGGATCGCATTTGTTCTCATTATTGCTATGATTATATAGAAAGCCCTTTGAATATTGCCTGCTCTTAAGGCCTCAAATCCAATATTTTTTCCGCTGCGGTGTCGCTATTAAGGAAATATTATTTCAGAGGTTTTTTTATCACAAAGACCACCTTGGACAGACTTCATGGAGCCTTGCTTCCCCACTTTTCGTTGCCATTCTCAATGCTTCACTGACCTGACTTTCAAACTAAATCCATTCAAATTATCAGTAACATCCAGGACTGTAACAGCAATACATATTAGAAGCAGACCATTGACACTGAATACATCCCTCTCAAGAACTTAAAAACGTCTGGCCGATTTTAAAATGACATCACGGAATTAGAATAAATTATACATAGTGATTTTTAATTTTTTGGGTTAAAGCTTTCTAGGTAATTACTTGGGATTCCAACCGTATTTCTGTACTGACATGAAAGGTTTTTAAAAATGAAGATGACTGACACTATTATGGGAGTACAGTAGAACCTACAGTGGTATCTTACTGTAGCTCACGATTCGTAATGGCCGAACTGATGGCTGTTGGAGTAGGAGCCAAACTTTTGTCAATTCTAACCCCATTTTTATGACTGAGGTAGTTTTCTGGAAATAAGTGCAAGAAATCTCCACGAGTTAAACCATCACACTTTATTACTTGAAAGCATTGATAAAGCAAGCCATATTTCATCCGCTCCCTCTGGAGCCAGCCACAAATTTACCACTGTTTCTTAATGGCCTAGCAAACGCATAATTCTTGTAAGTCTTATGCCTGTCCAAAAGTAGAAGCCTCTTTGCTGAGCCATTATTAGAAGCGCTAGACTTATTTCCTGGCAGAGCAGGTGGACAAAACTCCTGTCTTCCTTAGAGAAGGCCCCATGGCCCTGCATGAGGGGACGGGGCACAACCCATAAAAATTTGCAGACTGTTTGCAGTTCCTATCCCAGTTTCCTTCTTAACAGGTTCCTAGCAGATAAAGTTCTTAATGGCTGCTAGCAATGGTACTTTGTCGTATCCTCCTACCCTGTTTTCCCGAAAATAAGACAGTGTCTTATATAAATTTTTGCTCCCAAAGAAGTGCTTATTTTCAGGGGATGTCTTATTTTTCCATGAAGAAGAATATGGTACACATTTATTGTCTAATTGTGAGTCAGCCATGTTATGTACTGAAGCTCTCACCCTGGGCCAGCAGGGGGATACTGTAGATAGTTATGCAAATTAGGGATCGAAAGTGACGTTCAGTGATTGGATAGTTTTAGAAAATTGTTACAGTTACGTTGTACTGGAGCTCTATATAAGCAGGCTGGCTGAACCCTTCAGTTCAGTTCTGTCCTAGCCTGTGAATAAACAAGAGCTGTTTGAAGAATCGCTGTGTCATCTGATATGTTCACCCACAACTTAACAAGCCAGACTCCGTCAGGACAGTGCGAGCAGCAGGCAGCAGCTTGTCCTGGTGGTGGCGCGGGCTCTCTGATTTAAAGAGACCTTGCACTGCCTGAACAGCTCCGGCTGCGCTGCAGCCAATCAGTGAGCTGCGTGGCGGCGCCCACCTCTACGGTCCAGAGGAGTCAGATGCCTTACGGTAGCTTCGGGGGCCTTATATTCTGGGGAGGCCTTATGTTCGGGGGTGGCCTTATTACCGGGGAGGTCTTATTTTCGGAGGATGCCTTATATTACAGCGAGAGGCAAAACAGGAAGTAGGTCTTATTTTCGGGGGATGTCTTACTTTCGGGGAAAGACGGTAGTGCCCCGATTTAAGTGGGACAACACGGATTGACAGAAGCTGCCCCAGCTTCTGATCCCAAACCTGGATGTCCCGTTTTGGCCAGAGCACGGGACCAAAAGACAGGCGTTTGTTGGTTCTCCGTTGGCTCTCACCAGAGTGTGGGACCCCCAAAGTGGAAAACCCCACATGTTGCCATTCCTCTTCCTCCTTCTGTTCTGGCACTTCTGGAAGCTGGGAGTATGTCTGTGGTGCCGGAGGAGGAAGAGGAGGCTGTGGAGGTCAAGGTGGCATCTTCTGATGATGTGCAGACCAGTGTAAGATTTCCCCAGGCCACGTCAGCCCCCGCAGTGTCTCCCGACCCCACACAGACCAGACAGGCTGATGCAGCCTTCCGCTAGGTCACAAGAGGAGTTCCACTGCAGGAGACCATGATGACTCTGATCCTGGAGGCGACACATGGCCTTCATGGGTAGGAGATGCAAAGCTACTCAAGCTGGAGGCCACGAACACATGTTGTGGCAGCAGATTTCATAATTTTGCTATGTGCTTTGTGAAAACGCGCTTCCTTTTGTCTGTCCCAAATCTATCACCGGCTAATGTTTTTAAGAGGGAGAAAAACCTTTCTCTTAAAACGAAGGTAAAGGACTCCTGGATGGTTAAGTCCAGTCAAAGGTGACTATGGGGTGCAGCGCTCATCTCGCTTTCAGGCCGAGGGAGCTGGCATTTGTCCAAAGACAGCTTTCTGGGTAATGACTAAACCGCTTCTGGCGCAACGGAACACCGTGATGGAAGCCAGAGCGCACGGAAATGCTGTTTACCTTCCTGCCACAGTGGTACCTTGTGCTTTCAAACTGCTAAGTTGGCAGGAGCTGGGACAGAGCAACAGGAGCTCCCTCTGTTGCACGGATTTGAACCACCAACCTTCTGATTGCCCTGTGATCTAAACCTTTCTCTACCCACTTTCTGCACATCATTCATAATTTTATAAACTGCTATCATGTCCTCCTTTACTCTCCTTTTCAAACATAGTATGCCCTTTTCTTAGAGAGGAATTGCCCCAGCTCCCTGATATTTTCAGTTGCCCATTTCTGCATCTTTCCCACCTCTATGCAATATCCTTTCTGAGTTGCAGCAATTCAGAAATGCATGTGGTATTATGTGTGCGATCGCTCCATAATCTCCACTGGTGGGGATTGGTGAGTAGGAAGCCATCAGGTTTTATAAAAGGGGGGGATCCCTGACAGCGGAAGGGGATCAGTGAGGCAGGAGAAGGGGTATTGCAAAAAGGTGCAAGCAATATTGCTGCAATAAAGGCTTCTCAAGAGGCTTTGTTTACTAAAGGCCTCCCTTCCTCAGAGTCTGCCTGCTTCTTCTTTGCACAGCTAACAAAAGACCAAGTACCCTAAATTGTCATTGTCTTCAAAGGGGCAGGGGATGCCCAGAACACCCCCTCTCCACAGAGAAAGCCACATGTGTCTTTAAAATTAGAACGGTTCATGAAAGAAGCATTAACAATGATGAACGATGACGGGGTTTTGTATTGAGACAAAACGCAGAAGCGAAAACAAAGCAAGCGACTACAGAGGCAGTCGAACAATAGCAAATTATAAGATTAAAGGAGGAATAATGTGGGATGATAGAAGAGGAGGTCTGAGAGAACAAGGGAGCTAATAAAGACTGATGCACAGCAGTGCCAGATGATAGACAATAAGGCTTTGTAATGAACTTTTCAGGAGAAAGCTGGCTTATCAAACCCGATATCAAGTTGTCCTGTGTCACTATCAGGAATAGGAAAAGAAAGGGAAATGTGATGTTTTACAAGCGCCACGCAGTATCTGAGGGCTGCTCAGAAGGTTTTGAGCCATCTCACTGGGATAAAAGAATGAAAAGAGCCCTTTTAAAAATTATGATTTTTTGTTGTTGAATGATAAAACACACCGCACAGGACTCAGTTTCCAAGAATGGGAAATAAAGTGTTTTCAAGCTTCCCCATGTGAGAAAAGTCCTTCAGCCCCAACTTACACTTTTCCTGTAAGGTCCTCACTTCTGCTGCCACTCTGGGCCTTTTCAGCAACAGGTATATAATACTGCCTACTGGTTTTCAAATTCCTCGTGCAGCATTTTCCAAGCGCCCAGTAGCCAGCTGGTCGTTGGGCACCTGGAACCACAGTACAAGGGGTTTTGCTAGCCCAATGTGCCACGCTGAACTCATTCCGCATCAGCTGGGAGCTTGTTCTCACAGTCGACGGAGCAAGCTTGTGTCCTGCAGGGATCGGGAGCATGAAGCGGTTTACACTGAGGGTGCAGCTAAAGCAGAGGGGATAAAGGTAAAGGGACCCCTGACCATTAGGTCCAGTCGCTGACGACTCTGGGGTTGTGGTGCTCATATTGCTTTATTGGCCGAGGGAGCCGGCGTACAGCTTCCGGGTCATGTGGCCAGCAGGACTAAGCTACTTCTGGCAAACCAGAGCAGCGCACAGAAATGCTGTTCACCTTCCCACCGGAGCGGTACCTATTTATCTACTTGCACTTTGACGTGCTTTCGAACTGCTAGGTTGGCAGGAGCGGGGACCGAGCAACGGGAGCTCACTCCGTCGTGGGGATTCGAACCGCTGATCATCTGATCGGCAAGTCCTAGGCTCTGTGGTTTAACCCACAGCGCCACGTGCGATGGGAAACCTCTATTTTAGCAGCCGGTCCGGTGCAAAGAGTTTTGTGCTATTGGAGCAAGGTGCTTTCTCGCTGCCCATCCGCTGATGGAGTGTGCCTCATTTCAGCAAAGGAACAATAGGGAGCCAAGTTTGTGACGTTCATTTGACAAGAAGAAACCTATATTTGTGCATAATTGGCCCAGTCCTGTGAAACATTCAGCAGGTGCCTTCTATGCCAACTTTTAAACACCTGGAGAAAACATTTCTATTCTGCCTGCCAGGCCTATGCAGGGAATAAGAATACATCCTTTCACAATGGTTAATTGATGTCTGTATTTAACTTTTTAACATGGCTTTTATTGTACAGTTCTACATTTTATTGTCAACAAAGGTCCGTATAGTTAAAGCTATGGTTTTCCCAGTAGTGATGTATGGAAGTGAGAGCTGGACCATAAAGAAGGCTTATTGCCGAAGAATTGATGCTTTTGAATTATGGTGCTGTAGGAGACTCTTGAGAGTCCCATGGACTGCAAGAAGATCAAACCTATCCATTCTGAAGGAAATCAGCCCTGAGTGCTCACTGGAAGGACAGATCCTGAAGCTGAGGCTCCAATACTTTGGCCACCTCATGAGAAGAGAAGACTCCCTGGAAAAGACCCCGATGTTAGGAAAGATGGAGGGTACATGGAGAAGGGGACGACAGAGGACAAGATGGTTGGACAGTGTTCTCGAAGCTACCAACATGAGTCTGATCCAACTGCAGGAGGCAGTGGAAGACAGGAATGCCTGGCGTGCTCTGGTCCATGGGGTCACGAAGAGTCGGACACGACTAAACGACTAAACAACAACAACAACAACATTTTATTGCTGTAAATGATTGGGTTGTTGTTTTTTTAAAATGATGTAGTGTTGAAGTAAGGTTCAACTGCTGGTCCAGCCAGCTTCTGCACATGGATCGAAGGAGGGGCACCATTTTGTTCATCACCTCAGATCAGACAGCAACTAGGCATTGCGGCCGTTACTGGCGAGTTAATCCATTTTTTAAAAACTACGATATTGCTTACGTAGTCTAAAACAGGTGGTCTAAATGGAAAGCACTTACTTGGATGTAAATCTCACTGGTAAGATGACTGGAACTTGCTTTCAAGTGATGACTTTTCCACACACGATTCCCCTGTACGCTCTAGAGTTGTTATTCATTCTATTGGTGGAATTTTTGTCCCCGAAGGTATTGCCGCTGTTGTGGGGATACCACATTTTTGTTGCCTGGAAAAAATGTGATGCTTTCCACAGGTGGTTGGGCTGGTGTCATTTAAAACGTGGCTGTGCTGTGTCCAGAGATCAATGGCAGGTCTCCCCTGTGTCCCTGCCATGTTGTGTGACCATAATCTAAGCACTCACTCCGGAAAATGGAGGCTTACTTCATAGCTGAAACGTATTAGCCTCGAAGTATAGATAAGCTCTTTTGACAGTTTCACTCCCTCTTCCCTTTCCCCATCATAACTTTCTGAATTGGGCTTCTCTGGAATTAGATCTGCTTTCCACCCTCTTTTCTGGCCAACTCTTTTTGTGTTTCCTAGAGACCACAAATTCATTATCCAGCCTTGAAGAAATGATCGAAGACGAAGTTCAATAGCTATCTTCTCATGATTGCCTCCACACATTCAGTCAAGATGTGGGGAGAGCCTTCTGACCTGTGTACTGATGCCACAATCCTCTCATGGCTCCTGCATGTGTTGGGCTGATATACTGGGACATATACAGCAGACACTCAAAGTGTCCCTATTTTCCAGGGACGGTCCCAGATTTACAGAAGCCGTCCCAGTTTCTGATTTGATTTCAGAATGTCTCGCTTTTTGTTAGAATGTCTCTATTTTCATCAGAGAATAGTTGGAGGATATGGAATAGGACACCCCCATTTTCATCGGAGAACTGTTGGAGGATATGATATAGTTGTCCATGTATAGGGCCTATAATGCTATCAGGAATCTTGGTGCAACCATGGTTCCCCATCACTCATGGAGCTCCTATGTGTGTTTGGTTATATGCACACAGTGTTAGCAAAGCCACTTGATAGTATACTTTATTATTATTATTATTATTAAATTTTATTAAATACAAAAAAGAAATAGATACAAATAACCAAATACAAAAATGAAAAGATACAAATAACCAAAGGAAAAAAAGCCAAAAAAAGCTAAAGAAGACAAAATGATTACATATACATATACACATGCATATAGTTATTTGTTGTTGTTGTTGTTTAGTCATTTAGTCGTGTCCGACTCTTCGTGACCCCATGGACCAGAGCATGCCAGGCACTCCTGTCTTCCGCTGCCTCCCACAGTTTAGTCAAACTCATGCTGGTAGCTTCGAGAACATTATCCAACCATCTTGTCCTCTGTCGTTCCCTTCTCCTTGTGCCCTCCATCTTTCCCAGCATCAGGGTCTTTTCCAGGGAGTCTTCTCTTCTCATGAGGTGGCCAAAGTATTGGAGCCTCAGCTTCATGATCTGTCCTTCCAGCAAGCACTCAGGGCTGATTTCCTTCAGAATGGAGAGGTTTGATCTTCTTGCAGTCCATGGGACTTTCAAGAGTCTCCTCCAGCACAATAATTCAAAAGCATCAATTCTTCGGCGGTCAGCACTTTATATATCTGTAAAACAGTGTTAGCAAAGCCACTTAAAGAATGCAGAGAGAAAAGTCTTGAAGCACATTACTGCCAAAACTGAACAAAACACAGGGTATAATCTGAGGAGGAATGAACAGAGAGATTTTCTTTCCTTCTTACATCAGGTCTTGTATGTAGCAGAGTAACATTCAATGAAACAGAGGAACAATTCCCTCAGAACTACACAGCCAATCAGAGCATGTGCTACCTCACGCAAGATCATGCTGCTCTGCCTGGTTGCTAAGTGACACCTCCAGCTGTCCCCCTCTTGGCTAGTTGACTTTGATAACTCTTAAGTGACGAAGTGAAAGATCCCTGCTGTTGCACTTTCCAACATGTAGGAGCCATTGCCACAGACCCTCCAAGTGTCCCTATTTTCCTAAAAAGGCATGAATATACTCTCCCATGACCCACCCTGTGCATAGGGATTATCGACAGCCACAATACTTGACTCTAGATTTTGCCCTAGTCGCCTTGCCATTTTTATTTTTTAAAAGAGTGATTGACAATGCGCCGTGGTTTGAATGGGCTGAGAACCTTATTCCGGCAAGCAGAATTTGCGGGAACGATTTGAAGTTCAAGAGGGGACAAAAAGCTGTCGACATGTTACAGCCCTGGATCTGGAAGAGTAAAATGCAAACAATATGGTACTAAGCCCTTAACTAACACAGCCCATCTGTCATTTTCCTGGAATGCAGTAATGGCTCTTTTTAGGAGGTGCCTGTTCCTATTTCAGAGCCAATCTCCAATCCATCTTCACTTCCTATTCATGTCGAGGAAGTTATGAGAAAGGACTCTCTTCACAGATGAGCACGTACCCCTGTCAGTTCCCTATTACAACCATTCCAGCATCAGTTTCGCTTGTTTGAGTTATGGGAGTAGCTTGTAGCCTTTTACTACCCCGCTGGGTAAATTCAGAATTTTAGTTGTAAGCTCTCTGCCGGTTTGGCTCTCAACATTAATGGAAGTTGTAATATATATATACACACATATCTATATCATGCAGGATCTCTCTTGCCCTTGATTCTCCTTAAAAACTTATCTTCTTCTTCTTTTTTTAAAGTACTCTTTATGCTATGTTGTTATAGGGTGCCAGTGAATGGAAGACATACTCAACAGCATCTAATACCCTGAGAAGGAAAATCTTAGAGTGTTATTCAACTAAATAATTGCTCAGGTGGACCAACTTCTGCTTGCACAATGCAATTCTCCACCCCCTACTTTTCTCTCCCTACCATAACACCCCCAAATCTGCCCTGGAGAGTTAGGGGAACAGATTTAGGGGCTGCAGGAAGGGAGGGGAAGTCCCATTGTGTAAGCGAAAGTTGTGCGTCTTGCACAAGGAGTTCCTTAGCACCACGTTGAAGACAATGGATGAGCTACTTCGTCACTTTGCAGTCAGAGTCTTAGACCTCTGAGCGTGGGGCAAAGTAAACATGCCCAGTGCAATGTAGAAGTGAATCCCACCTTGGCAATGAAGAGGACAGGAATGTGGGGGAAAGTCTGGGGGAGCATCAGGGCAGGCCTGTAATGAGAAAATACATAGGAGGGAGAGGCTAATGATACTCACAGAAGGGAATCATGTGAAGAAGAAACACGCTGAAAACCCTAAATCCTAGAGGAAAAGGGAATTGCTCAAAATGGCACAGCCAGGCAGGGAAGGTCTTAGCGATGTACCCCAATAATGCAAGATGGGCACCGTCCAATTAGAAGCCATCGGCGGCTATACAACCACCATCCCCACAACAAAACTACCTGGACAGGGATAGCTTAACTACCGTCGTCTATGCTCTGGTAACCTCAAGGTTAGATTACCGCAATGCATTATACGTAGGGCTGCCTCTGAAGACGATTCGGAAACTTCAGCCGGTGCCGAATTCAGCAGCCAGGTTGCTCCCCAGAGGAAGATGGTTTGAACATATTGCACTGATCCTGGTCTGACTGCACTGGCTACCAGTTAGTTTCTGGGCCTGATATTCAAAGTGCTGGTTTTGACCTATAAAGCCTTAAATGGCTCAGGACTGCAGTACCTAAATATATTTCCATATGAACCTACCCGGATGCTGAGCTCATCTTCTGAGGCCCTTCTTCATGCGCCTCCTCCTCAAGAGGTCCGGAGGGTGGCAACACGAGAACGGGGCCTTCTTTGCAGTGGCTCCCCATCTGTGGAATGCTCTCCCCAGGAAAGTTCACCAGGCGCCTTCATTATACACCTTTAGGGGCCAGGCAAAAACCTTCCTTTTTAACCAGGCCTTTGGTTGATCTGATTGACATCCTATGCCCTTTTAAAATGTGGCTCTTTTGGGGGTGTGTGTGTGTTATTGGGTTGTTTTCATATTGATTATATCTATTGTGGTTTTTATGTTGATCTTTTCTGTGAACCGCCGACACCTCTGGGTATAGGGCGGTATATGAATTCAAAGAATAATAATAATAATAATAGGAAGAACCTTGCTTTTTAGCCTCAAAGGCCACTGTTTCTTAGCAACTTGAGAAGTGCTCTGGCAATATTGCTGAAAACCAGTGCTTGTAGGGATGAGGTTGACTTCCTTGTGAAAGGGCTTTCTAGGAGTCATCAACCCCCCATCCCAACATATACCCCCCCATAATTTGTAGTAGCTAGTAGCTATTGCAGATTATAGGAATGCGGGTGGCGCTGTGGGTTAAACCACAGAGCCTAGGACTTGCCGATCAGAAGGTCGGCGGTTCGAATCCCCACGACGGGGTGAGCTCCCATTGCTCGGTCCCTGCTCCTGCCAACCTAGCAGTTCGAAAGCATATCAAATGCAAGTAGATAAATAGGTACCACTCCGGCGGGAAGGTAAACGGTGTTTCCGTGTGCTGCTCTGGTTAGTCATGCTGGCCACATGACCCGGAAGCTGCCTGTGGACAAACGCTGGCTCCCATGGCCAGTAAAGCGAGATGAGCACCGCAACCCCAGAGTCGGTCACGACTGGACCTAATGGTCAGGGGTCCCTTTACCTTTACCTTTTTTGCAGATTATGCAGTGGGGCAAGCTCTTTGGCACGAGAGCCTTTCACATACAGTTGTACCTCGGGTTAAGTACTTAATTCGTTCCAGAGATCCGTACTTAACCTGAAACTGTTCTTAAGCTGAAGCACCACTTTAGCTAATGGGGCCTCCTGCTGCTGTCACCGCGCCGCCAGAGCCCGATTTCTGTTCTTATCCTGAAGCAAAGTTCTTAAGCTGAAGCACTATTTTTGGGTTAGTGGAGTCTGTAACCTGAAGCGTATGTAACCTGAAGTGTATGTAACCCGAAGTACCACTGTACAGATAATCAGGGACAGAAAAGTTGCTCCCAGACAAAGAAGAGCAAGGAAAAAGGAGAACACCTAGAAAACAATGAAGGCGCTAGCCAGTAAACACAACACTCTAAGGCTGTGAACTCCTGTTTACTCTGCAGTTTGTGAGTCCCTTCACCCAGTGTGGGAAGCAGAGTTCACAGAACATTAGCCAAAATCCATACCTCTTCTGTATTTATCCTGTCATGCTACATTTCCCCCCAAGCCAACTTCAAACTGAATTGCAAAAAAGAGTGACTTAGCTGCATTTTAAGCTGGTAACGCGAACACAGCCTAAGATAGCAATTAACAATTATAATTTATATTGCAAATGCCTAATCACATCCAGTACTGAAATGTCAACAATCTGAGGTCACATAAGTTGCAATAATATCCTTGGTATTACAATAAAATATGGCTCATTCAGATTATTCTGAAGGAGGCACTTAGACCTGTTCAATTGCTCTGAATGTCATTGCTTCGAGGAGTGGACAGTCTGAAAGCCACTTTCATGAGCACCTAGTCATGCTCATGACTACAGAATCAGCACAAGGATCTTTCTGGGTGTATATATTATCTGCTGCACAGAAAGCTATCTAGCTTCCATGCTGATTTTACTGCCTAGCAGCCCTCTGTGGGGCTAGGCCAAGACATTTTGCTGCCTCGGGCAGAAAATGGCAGCCCCTCCAAGTGCCCCTATTTTCCAGAGACAGTCCTGGATTTACAGAAGCCGTCCCAGTTTCTGATTTGATCCCAGAAGGTCCCGCTTTTCCTTAGGATGTCTTCATTTTTTCTCGGATAAATGCTGGAGCAGGTATGGAGTTATGCGACCCCCAAGCCAAGGAGATAATCAACTATACAACCTTTAGAAGACACCCGAAAGCAGCCTTGTATAGGGGAAGTTTTTTTTAATGTTCAATGTTTTATTATGTTCTTATATATGTTGGAAGCTGCCCAGAGTGGCTGGGGCAACCCAGTTAGAAGGGCGGGGTACAAATAATCATAGTCAGAATTGAATAGAGTGTTCCTATTTTCATGAGAGAGATGTTGGACGGTATGAAATGGTGCTTCTGTTCCATGTAGATCATTAGTAGATCATTAGTGCAAGGACTTCCATTTGTATCATGGAATGTGTTCTCTCTCTCTCTCTCTCTCTCTCTCTCTCTCTCTCTCTCGGATTGAGCAAACCTCCAGAGCAGATTTTTGGGGTGTGCAGAAGTCCTTGTGAAGGAATGGGTTTCCCAAACCCAAAACTGACTGTGCAGGCAGTTTGAAACTGCACCAAAATCCCTATTTTACCTTAGCTAAAATCCATTAACTTGAGCTCTGTGTCAATGTATAAACAAAAACCCGGCTGTGCTCAAAGCTCTCTCCTTTATCAGTTTGTGATGGCAAGTATGGCCTTCACTGTATCAGTAGAACAGAGAAGACACGTCTGTGCCTTATTTTACGTCCTGACCACAAAAAACGCACAAACCCAGTCTGGGAACAGCGCCAGAGTGTGTTCTCGGAGATGGTGACCTCTTGCTCCAAGATAAGAGTAGGAACAGGAAGATCCTTTTATGGTCAGAAGTACAGGAAGGAAGATCCTTTTATGGTCAGAAGTATAGGAAGGAATACCCTTTTATGGTTAAGAATACCAGAGCAGGAACATCTGTGATGTCAACCTGCGTACATAGGCTGACGTGGTTGGATTTCTAGGGAAGGAGGGAGAGGGTGCCTGGAGGATATATATACTGCATGAAACTTCTCATTTCTTTGGACTTGCTGTGGACTGACCACGCAAGTGCCTTCTGCTATCCGGAGAGCAGAATAAACTCTTTCTTTGAACCAACCTCGGTGTCATTTGACTTCCTTCCTCCTGTCCGGGAGCAAGGCAGACCCAATCAGTGAACTCCAATAAGGCTACACTTGCACTAACAGGGCGACTTTGTTCGATACCCACCAAGCTATTTTTGGCACCTGAGGCCAAATAAACATCTCCCCATGGAAGCAGAAGCACAATAATGAAATAAGTTTAAATAATTGCGTGCCAAGGCCCTGGGTCTCGCAGTTCCCTTCGATAAAAAACATGTGGACACGAGTATTTAGGTTTATTGGCTTAGGCACTGGGTGAAGCCAGGCTATATCTCAACTCCCGCCCAGCTGCAGAGAGTCCAACTAAGGGCAAACCACCAGTAAGGGGAGCCCTATGACTTACAACAAATAGGGCCACCCTGAGAGGTCCCCATTGGGGTCGTGGCATGGTCCATGTCGGACTTGCATTCGACCGAGCTCCTCCGACGTGATTAACGACCTGAGCCTTTGATGAAGCTCCAAGCACGTTCCCTCATTACGCAGAGTGTTCAGCACGCAGGGAAGGAGCCGAGAAGTTTATGAGCTACATTGCTAAAGAGTTTTATTTCTAGTTACGCAGACAGAAAAGAAATATACATGCTATCTCTGTGAGAGCAGAGAGCAACTGGAAAACAAAGGAACAGGAAACCAGTAACATCACATCCATCTCCTGTCTTCCGTAAGACTTCCAACAGTCTGGAATCCCTGGAATGTAAACAGAGTCCTGTGACTGCAAGCAACTGCATAGTGGCACTAACAGTCCAGACCCACACCCAGACTTCAGATAGGATCCACATCTTCGGATCCCTTTAACAGGATCCCTTTACTGAGGAGGGGCGCGCAGAGGCTACAACCAGGACCGTAGCTAGGGGTGGCAAGGAAGGCCCCCAAAAGGGGCACAGGTGAGGGGCGGGCTTTAAAAAATGCCCATAAATATGTCTATAAATAAAAATATCAAGTATTGCCTCATAATAATTGAATGGGTGGAGGGGGGGATTGGAGGAGAGGCAAAAAGAAGAGCTAGGGGCCACAATCTGGATGGTTCTGCCAGGGGCACAAGATCACCTAGCAACGGATGCCCCCTTTATCTTTTTGGCTTCCTTTTTCTTTTCCTTACAGCTACCAGGCTGACAGAGTGCATCCTTCCTTCTAAACAAAAAGGCCCCAACCTTTCCACATAAGGGAGTTACTCCAAGCCCTTGATGATTTTGGCTTTTCTTTCCCCCACCTTTTCCAGAGATCTTCTCAGCAGCTGTCCCCTGTGACTTCCGGGCTACTTATCCACAATGCACCAACAGGGCATTATTCCGTGGGGTTGTGTGTAGGGACACAGCATAGCAACTGTCACAACAGGGAGTCACCTGCCACCTCCACTTGTCTCTTCCCCCTCTGGGTTGTGGCAGGAATCATTCTATGTGCTGTGCCTTCCAAACCCTGAGTCTTCCCCTCCTGTCTATTGGAGCTTTTGATATCGTTGGGATAGGTTTCAAAGGCAGGAACTGTATGGTTTGACTACTTCCTACAACTTTCTCTCCATTGGTCATCTCCAAAGTGGAATTCTCTTTCTCCAACATCGTCTTTATGGAAGGTGGCAAGTGGGTTATCTGCATACTCACCCAGCCTTGGATCTGAAGGGGTTAAGCCACTTAATAATGGAAAAATAATAATACCTTGGTCTTCCATTCAAACAAAGCCCAAAAGAAAATTCAGATGACCATGTTTAAAAATGTGTAGGGAGCCTGTGAAGATCAATGGTCAATCAGGAAAGGTGAACAGATCACCCTTTTCTCACCCCTGGGCTGCTCTTCCACCCATATTCTCCTAGCCCCTCCCTCACATTCTGCAGGGTTACCATAGAGACAGCAAGAAACAACTTTGCATCATCGCTATTCCGTTGTCCACTTCTTACCGGACGCTCGATCAGTAAGCAATGAGTGCTCTCAGCTTAGCCTATTTGTGTTATTTCAGCATTCCTATCAACATGGCAGGTAGGAAATTGTGTCATTGAGATGTCCACTTGTTCTGCTTCATTGTCCCATGAAGTAGACAGGGAAGCCAGCTGAGAAGTTAAGGATTTATAGCTAGGGAATGGATGAAATCATTGGACAACTTAGAGACAGTAACATAGATGCAAGTGGATGCTGTGATAGACAGCAAGAGAAAAGGGAGAAAGGGGGATTCCCTAAAAGGTAAAGGGACCCCTGACCATTAGGTCCAATCGTGGCCGACTCTGGGGTTGCGGCGCACATCTCGCTTTATTGGCCGAGGGAGCCGGCGTACAGCTTCCAGGTTATGTGGCCAGCATGACTAAGCTGCTTCTGGTGAACCAGAACAGCACACAGAAACGCCATTTACCTTCCCGCCAGAGTGGTACCTATTTATCTACTTGCACTTTGATGTGCTTTCGAACTGCTAGGTTGGCAGGAGCAGGGACCGAGCAATGGGAGCTCACCCTGTCATGGGGATTCGAACTGCCGACCTTCTGATCGGCAAGTCCTAGGTTCTGCAGTTTAACCCAAAGCGCGTCCCATAAGTCATGTCATACCAATGCATAAAAAGAGGGCGGGTGGGCTGGGAGATCCGGCAAGGAGGCAAAAGAGAGAACCCCCCGGCTGTGCCGTAGTTTAAACCACCCATGGCCACGCCCCTGCCATTGCTGATTGGCCAGCGGGGTGTGTGACGCAGCCGGGGGTCGCGTGAGGTGGGCGTCAACCCTCCGCCCCCTAGCTGAATCACTGAGATGACCTGGCTGCAACACCGCCCCCTGGGGAAGGTGAGCTGACCTACCAATTTGCTGTCCTTTCACGAAGCCCAAAATCAACTGCCCAAGGTGTCCAACTCACTCTGCCTAATAGTAGGGCTGGCCCTCCTGGCTTTCTTGTTGGTGCTCTTGGTGTACGGTCCAATCCGTTGACACTTGATTAGAAGCGGGCAGGAGAAGAGATGGATTTTGGACTCACAGCTGTCCATGGAGGCGCAGGTTAATTCTGTTTCCAGGGCGGCTGTCTACCAGCTCCACCTGGTACGCTGGCTGAGACCCTATCTGCCCGCAAACTGTCTTGCCAGAGTGGTGCATGCTCTAGTTATCTCCCGCTTGGACTACTGCAATGCGCTCTACGTGGGGCTACCTTTGAAGGTGAGCCGGAAACTGCAATGAATCCAGAATGCCGCAGCTAGACTGCTGACTGGGAGTGGTTGCCAGGACCACATAACATCGGTTCTGAGAGATCTGCATTGCCTCCCAGTACATTTCCGAGCACAATTCAAAGTGTTGGTGCTGAGCTTTAAAGCCCTAAATGGCCTCAGCCCAGTATACCTGAAGGAGCGTCTCCACCCCCATCGTTCAGCCCGGACACTGAGATCCAGCGCTGAGGGCCTTCTGGCAGTTCCCTCATTGCGAGAAGTGAGGTTACAGGGAACCAGACAGAGGGCCTTCTCGGTAGTGGCACCCGCCCTGTGGAACACCCTCCCTTCGGATGTGAAGGAAATAAGCAGCTATCTTCTTTTTAAAAGACATCTGAAGGCAGCCCTGTTTAGGGAAGTTTTTAATATTTAATGCTGTATTGTTTTTAACACTTGATTGGAAGCCGCCCAGAGTGGCTGGGGAAACTCAGCCAGATGGGCGGGGTATAAATAATAAATTATTATTATTATGTTGTGTTCCCTAAGTGGAATGGTGGTAACACCCTAACAAAAGTTGACTTTTATCAGCTGCAAGATTACCCAAAGAGCAAAGTAACAATTGGGCCTTTCGACCATGCCAGAGGCACAGGAAGAGCAGAAAGGACCACGAAGGGGGAAAAAAGGGGGGCTAGGAAGAGTTGTGGATTGAGGGCAGGAGTTTCCTCCCTGTCACCGACATCTTAAGGACACGGAAGCCCTGTCTGGCCCTGGAATCTCACACCCCTTCAAATGAGTGGACAATCATAGTAAATTAACATTAGAACACTACAGAGATTACCTGAACTGTAATATGAGCAAAGTGTAGAGGCCATGTCTGTTGGATAGACTATATGGCTTGTAAAAGATAACAGGATATTTATACCAGTGTTCAGATTTGTGTGTTTTTTTTAAGGCATCTGCCTACTCGGGGATTTCTAGGTTTAAAAGAGCAATTGCAGAAGATATTTTTGTCAGCCGGAGCATTCTTGCTGACATCTCATTTCCTTTCTCTTCTTTAGCAGGGAAGGTATAATCAGCATTTACTGCTAACCCTTCCTTCCTGTTGCAACAGATGGAAGTAACAAAACAGCAAAAATAAAGGGGGTTATTAACATTGACGGCAAGCCTCCCAATGCTCTGGCCATTAACTGAATGCTGCAAGCTGGAAGTTATTAGAACAGCTAAGGGCATCCAGTGTTAAAAACACAGGAAAAAATGTTTTTGAGAAAGAAGGCAAAGGGTGGGAAACGAAATACGCCGGAGAGTATTATTGATGCAGAATAAGGCAGAACATGTCTGAAAAATGTAAATCACCGTTGTCATAAATTAAGCATTCTTGGAGCAAACAACATCAGATGGGCATGAGGATTGTTTTTCTGATGGCCAAAGCCATCATATTGCCCATGCAGTGGTACCTCGGGTTACATACGCTTCAGGTTACATACGCTTCAGGTTACAGACTCCGCTAACCCAGAGATAATGCTTCAGGTTAAGAACTTTGCTTCAGGATGAGTACAGAAATCGTGCTCCAGCAGCGCAGCAGCAGCAAGAGGCCCCATTAGCTAAAGTGGTGCTTCAGGTTAAGAACAGTTTCAGGTTAAGTACAGACCTCCGGAATGAATTAAGTACTTAACCCGAGGTACCACTGTATTTTAGGGCTCTTCTGCATTAATTTACGGTGATATGATGGAATTACGCTAGCAACGCCTACCTTTGCGCACACAAAAAGAAGACTTTGGGACATAAATGAAGAAAAATGTGGCAGTGTTAGCTTTGTCTCCTTTTCTCTTCACCTCGTAAAGCTCGTGGCCTCGTCATAAAACAGCGAGAGTGGTCAATAGTAATTGAGATTCAAGATTAAGAGGGCCTGGTCACATGGCAACTTGCAGCTGGTGTTATGGAACATCCACTCTAGGGGTCAGTACAGCTTATCCCAATTAGTCCTTGGCTTTCAAACAGGTTAAATGCATGTTTAATTAAGATGCAAAGCCATAAAGGTATATACCGTTTTCCTAAAGTCCCTCTTGATTAATCAGGTTTAGGTTTATCTTATCTATTAATTGAGGGTAAGGAGCTGTTATAAACCAGTCAAACAGGAATTGCTGTTGAAGAATTATTACTGAAGAGCTCCTGTCAAAGTGAAGTTAATTACTCTCAAAATTGAAAGTGAGGGGGGTGGGGAGCCGGTGCCTAGGAAAAGAAAGCGTTTTGCTAAAGTAGATATTAAATCCGCCATCATTTACATCCTTTAAAGGAAAGGTGAAGAAGAAAACCGCGACCCTCTCTTCCGACAGTGTTCTGAGTCTACTGAGTGTCAGGGCCTTGGGAATTCCATTCACGGAGACTAGTCAGGGCGGAATCCCTAGTCGGGACACCCAATTAACCTCAGCCATAACTGGTTGAATGCTGGAAGGCACTGCTCCCCCCCTGAATTAATCAGATTTTCAAACAGGCTAGCTTTAGTTGATGGGGGCACAAGGGGAATGGATTAAAAGCTAAAGCCATAACCCAACCAGAGCTAAGTACACTTAAACCCATTGACGTCAGTAGACTTAAGCTCTCTTAACTGTGAGTTGGATTACGGCCTGCGGTTGCTTGTTACTCATAGTCCAAGACAAAAAAAAGGAGTCCTGTAGCAACTTAAAGATTAACCAACATGGCATAAGCTTTCATGGATCACTATCCCACCCCCGCCCCCCGGCCACTTTTCTTCCTTATGAAAAGAGTCCAAAAAACCCAATGAAAGTTATATGGGTCACAATAATAGGTGGAGCATGAATGAATTTAAGATGTAATAAATTTTCTTGTCTTTAAAATATTACAGGTTCATTTCGTCTCCCTGTTCTCTAGACTAAAATATCTGCTTCTCTGAAGCACAACAAAGTCAAATGTGACTTAAAAGTCACTTTTGATCATGTCACCCACTTTTACATCAGCTGGTGGATTATATGATATTAAGAAGACATTTGGAACAGAAAGAAACAGGAAAGTTTGTTCTGTGACTGTTGATTTATGCTAACAAGGTAATGTATATAGTCATTGGGACCAGGGCCTGGAGACCATGGGGCTCTTTCTGTGGTTTAAGGATATAAAGACGTTCTAGTCATTAGTTACGGAAAACCTTATCTTGAATAGCTTTTTAATGTTGAGCAGAAACTGGTTTTTCTTTGTAACTGGTCCAGCTCACACGGTTGTAAACCACTTGACTAGCCTCACCAGACTATGGAAAGAGGCACATAATAGTTACTATTGATCATTATTATTTACTTAACTTGTCGGGCACTTTATACAAATCTTTCAAAGACGTCCACAGAAGTACAAAACTATTTAAAACCAACATGCAGCGCTGAAGTAACCCAACCATAAAACAACCCCTCCATCTCTGCACAACATAGGCCCATATCTAAACAGCCTCTTCCTTGACATATGATTTTTCCCCTCATTGAGGAGCTTTCAGTTACATGAGACCACAACTGTAACCTAAATCAGTACAGCCCAGACACAGCAATGCAACCCCAAGGCAAATTGGGAGAGAACAACACTCTCCTAACAAAAGTCAGGCCCTAAACTACGTTCCCTTTTGCATGTCACTGCAATAATAATAATAATAATAATAATAATAATAATAATTATTATTATTATTATTATTATTTGTACCCCACTCATCTGGCTGGGCTTCCCCAGCCACTCTGTGCGGCTTCCAACAAAGATTAAAATGTGAAAAACTTCACTGAACAGGGCTGCCTTCAGATGTCTTCTAAATGTCAGGTAGTTGTTTATCTCTTTGACATCTGGTGGGAGGGCGTTCCACAGGGCGGGCGCCACTACCGAGAAGGCCCTCTGCCTGGTTCCCTGTAGGTTTGTTCTCGCAATGAGGGAACTGCCAGAAGGCCCTTGGTGCTAGACCTCAGTGTCCGGGCAGAACGATGGGCGTGGAGACGCTCCTTCAGGTATACTGGGTTGAGGCCATTTAGGGCTTTAAAGGTCAGCACCAACACTTTGAATTGTGCTTGGAAACGTACAATGGCTTGACATCTCTTTCCCCATGGCATAATTCGAGTCTGCTGTGTGTATAAAATCACTGAAATGTACAGGTGTCTCATGGTTCTCCCTCACACACAATTGGTGTGTTCTCTCCTAGAGGGGTTCTAATCTAGTAGGAAATACCTGCACCACAGGCTCTCCCAAGATGGTTGCTTTACTCACATGCAGACACCAGTGAAATACAGGGAAATGTCTCTCCAGCTCTCTGTTTGAAAGTGTCAGGATGCTGTCAGCGGCTCCCGGCTGGTTGCCCAGAGAAGTATAAAGACAAGGAAAAGTTTATTACAATCCTTTTTTATTTCAATCTTTACAGAAAGAGGCTATAGAACCCAGCCTCTTGGATAATGGCGCTGTCCCGAGTGAATCTCCATCCCCCGTCTCTCCCAATTCCTCATTTGTCACTTCTACAGTTGCCACTGTTGTTGTTTAGTCGTTTAGTCGTGTCCGACTCTTCGTGACCCCATGGACCAGAGCACGCCAGGCACTCTTGTCTTCCACTGCCTCCCGCAGTTTGGTCAAACTCATCCTGGCAGCTTTGAGAACACTGTCCAACCATCTCGTCCTCTGTCGCCCCCTTCTCCTTGTACCCTCCATCTTTCCCAGCATCAGGGTCTTTTCCAGGGAGTCTTCTCTTTTCATGAGGTGGCCAAAGTATTAGAGCCTCAGCTTCACGATCTGTCCTTCCAGTGAGCACTCAGGGCTGATTTCCTTCAGAATGGATGGGTTTGATCTTCTTGCAGTCCATGGGACTTTCAAGAGTCTCCTCCAGCACCATAATTCAAAAGCATCAATTCTTCGGCGATCAGCCTTCTTTATGGTCCAGCTCTCACTTCCATACATCACTACTGGGAAAACCATGGCTTTAACTATACGGACCTTTGTTGGCAAGATGATGTCTCTGCTTTTTAAGATGCTGTTGCCACTACATGCCCTCTATCTTTCAGCTCTTTGCTCTCCTATTTTCATGGCTCGCCGGGATCTGTGAGATGGTAGGTCTGGAATGCTTTCTAATGGCAGTGTGTCAGCCATGTGTTGCTCTGGCTCTCTCATGTTTTCCTAACTTTTCCCTTCATCTGCCTCTGAGCTGTGACCTCCCTCCAACCCCTGTTGTAAATCTATACTGTCTTCCTCTTCCTCCTCCCTGGAAGGGTCAGGATTTGGAGGTGGTCTCCATCATTCCTCCTCCTCCTCTGCCTAGTGCATGACAGAAGGGAGCCCTGATATTCCCCTCTTGAGTTCTGGATAGATGGCCATATTCCACAACTGTGACTCTCGGTCATCACAAAGAGTCACAGGGCTCCTACTAACTTAAGAGTGTGTATAGTATTCATGGAACAATATTGGAAGTTCTCCTTTAGTGATGTCGGTGTGTGTGGCGTTTGTGTGTGACATCATACTGGGTCATAAGGTGTGTGACTGGGTCATAAGGTGTGTGACATCATACTGGGTCATAAGGAAAGGGTTAACTAAGTGTAAAATGATTAACCAATAGGAACCCAAGGGAAGGAGTTAGAGTTGTTAAGAAGTGAGTCTGGAGTTAGAGAAGGGAGAGGGAGGATAAGTCTGTGGGTTGGGCTAGTTTGTTGTGAGAGAATCTGTTAAGAGGAGTCAGTTAAACAGTTGGGATTATCAGTTAGAAGGTATTAGGAAGGTATAGGCCGGTAAAGAAACTAAGATCAAGAAACTGACAAGGAAAATTATCCGAAACCATAAACTTGTTAATGCTAATAAAATAATCTTGTTTATTTGGTTTAATGTTAACAACTGTCTGGACTCAGTGTGTACCTGAGAGAAACGGGTTGGTGGCAGCGGGGAAGCGATCACAGAGGTGGCACAGGGATCAATAGACCGTCAAACGTCCGGGGACTTGACAGTAAGAGCTGTTCGACAGTGGGATTTGCTGCCAAGGAGTGTGGTGGAGTCTCCTTCTTTGGAGGTCTTTAAGCAGAGGCTTGACAACCATATGTCAGGAGTGCTCTGATGGTGTTTCCTGCTTGGCAGGGGGTTGGACTCGATGGCCCTTGTGGTCTCTTCCAACTCTATGATTCTATGATTCTATGACCCTGTGTGATCGCCACAGTGTGTTAGACATTAACTCTACCATTTTATTGACTTACATATGTACATCAGTTGTAATGTTAAGGAGGCAAATGAGGCCTCAGTTATAAATGTTAACATAGGCTCTTCCTGCTGGGTGCTGGAATTTGTGAAAATCAGCATTTGTGAAATATAGATAAAACATTGTGAGATCGTATCTCAGGTGCCCAGATTCCATTTCTGACAAGCAAGCTTTCCCTTCAACTCTTTCCAGCAGGAATTCTGAGGAACTCCGTGTCAAGTAATTGCAGTGCTTTTTTTTTGAGAGAGAGAGAGTGGGACAGCCGACAAAGAGTTTTGGACCGAATTCATAGCCGCTGTCATCCACGAAACTCCCCTGGGTGCCCTCGAGCAAATCGCTCTGTCTCTCTCCCAACCAAGGCTACACCTTTTACAGGGCTGTGAGGTTAAAACGGGATCACTCCTACACTCCTCAGAGAAGCGTACCAAACCTATAAACCAATAAACCTGCTTGCAGTGACAGAGCAACCCCATCGCCTCTCTGAGGCTGCAATCCTAGACACTTCTCTGGAGCAAATCCCATGGAAATGAGCGCAGGTTACTTCTGGATGGAATTTTTGTGTGCCTTTCCTTTCCTTAATGAGAGCTACACTTCCCCCAGACATCATCATGTCACATGCTTGCACAAGTGTGTGGCAGCATTCATAATTCTGTATTCTGCGCTGAGCACCTTCGTACTAGACAGATGTCAACGGATTGGAAGGGATTCAAAGAACCACAACAAAGCTGATTAATGGGCTGGAGGGATTGATTTATGAGATGAGATTAAAAGACCTTGGGACAAATCATTTTGCCAGCTAATGATTCAGGAAAGAGTTCTCTATACTTATTCATTCATTCACTTATTTCTTCATTCATTCATTGTTGTTATTATTGCCATGTTTATGATGACGATGATTAGAATGCACACGATGGTGGCTTGGGGATTTTAGTAATTAGGCATGTCCACTTTGCATGTCTTTTTATTTATATTTATATTATTACAACATTTATATAATGCTCACTAACAGAAAGAAAAAGTAAAGACTATGAATACATGAAAAGAGAAACAGACTCATCAAATCTGCTCCAAAGAACAAGTGCCCTATGCTAAATCTTGGGGCTCATCCACTTAATTTTTCTTCCATGCTGTTGTGATGGCCTGGTATTCGGACTCGGAGGCTGAACCTGAGGGATCCCAGCCTGCACAGGATTCCCCACCTCCAGAACCAGCTGAGCCAGGGTTGGGGCTTGAGCCTGAAAGGTCCTCGCCTGTGCTGGATCCTCAGGTGCAGGCACCAGCTGAGTCTGCTCTGGCTCCTGAGGGGATGGAGGACCCATTGCCTGCAGGTGCTCCACTCTCAGCCCCGTCAGGGGAAGAGGAGGTTGCCTCTGGGTCCGGTAACCCTCCAGCCTCTCCTGAGCTGCAGAGGCTCAGGGCAGAGAGGCGGAGGGAACTAAGTTCCTGCAGGAGGAGTGCTCGCCTCCAGGCCAGGAGAGGCGAGTCACCTGTGGACCGGGGCCGCCCTATGCCTCGGGGCAGATAAAAGCCAGCCAGCCCCAGTCCCAGGCTGTGGGAGCAACATTGTTGGTAGCCTGTTCCTGCCAGCACCCTGTCCTGCCAGAGCTCCTGACCTCACCCAACTCCTGCCTTGGACCCAGCTTCAGCTTTGACGGACTGCCTCCCTACTGCACCCTTGACCTCGGACTGGACTTGGACCTCACCTCACAGTTACCCACAGGACCAGCACAGCTTTCTAGGCACAGGTCCATGTCTTCCTGGTCTGAGTTCTTCTTCTTCTTCTTCTTCTTCTTCTTCTTCTTCTTCTTCTTCTTCTTCTTCTTCTTCTTCTTCTTCTTCTTCTTCCTCCTCCACTTTCCCATTGCTCAGCACTCAGCCTTCTGCATCTCAGGGAGGCTATGCCTTGAAGCTCCTATGAGAGATTTCCACTTCTACCTTCTCCTACAGCTTTGCTCTCTTCTTTCGAGAAGAAAGGAGCACTTCTTTCAAGAAGCACTCCATCGCTCTATTCAACTTAGCAGTGTTTACAGTGGATTCCAAAACACTGTCGTCTTGCTCCACATAAAACGGAGCCTCTCCTTCACTAGATACCTCCCATGTGACCGTTAGCCAACCACATGAGAACTGCTAGAGATCTCTCTAGAATTTGGTGACCAACCAATCAAATTTAAACACATAGCAACGCGTACAAGCGTTTACAAGTTCAGTGATTTAAATTACTATGTGTGATGGCCTGGGAATCTGATTCAGAGGCTGAACCGGAGGAATCCCAGCCTGCACATGAGTCCCTGCCTCCAGGGCCGGCTGAGCCAGGGCAGGGGCTTGAATCTGAAAGGCCCGCACCTGTGCCGGATCCTCAGGAGCAGACACCAGATGAATCCACTCTGGCTCCGGAGGTGACTGAGGTCCCATTGCCTGCAGGTGCACCTCTCCCAGCCCTGTCAGGGGAAGGTGAGTCTCCCCCTGGGTCCAGTAACCCTCCAGCCTCTCCGGAGCTGCAGAGGCTCAGGGCAGAGAGGTGGAAGGAACTAAGTTCTCTCAGAAGGAATGCTCACCTTAAGGCCAGGAGAGGCGAGTCACCTGTGGGCCGGGACCACCCTAGTCCCCAGAGGAGATAAAGGCCAGTCAGCCCAGTCCCAGGTTGCGGGAGCAACATCGCTGGAAACCTGTTTCTGCCAGCACCCTGACCTGCTCTTCCGGAGTTCCTGACCACGCCCAGCTCCTTGCCTTGGATGCCGCTTAGCCCTTGACGGACAGCCTCTAGGCCCTTGACCCAGGACCGGACTCAGACCTCACCACACAGTAACCCCCCCGGGACCAGCACACTGTGCTTAACAAGGAGGTCACATAGAACCAAAGTGCTCCCTGGCTATGACCTCATGACTGCTTCTTTAGGGCTTTGTGATGGGAGTTGTCCTAGCTGGAGTGCAGGTGAGAGTCTGTTTTTTGCCAATGATGCTACCATGTGTACTCAGGGGGTATGCTGCTGCCCTATTGCTATTCAGTTTTGGAATCCATTTCTTCAACTTGCCTGCTGCTTAGAACTTGGGGGGCTGTCCCCTCAAGGGGGGCTCCGCTTGGGCTAGTGGATGTTGTGGGAGCTTGCGGTGCACTGGTCTTCCCTATGTACTAGGGCACCACACATACAGTGGTACCTCGGGTTACATACGCTTCAGGTTACATACGCCTCAGGTTACAGACTCCGCTAACCCAGAAATAGTGCTTCAGGATAAGAACTTTGCTTCAGGATGAGAACAGAAATTGTGCTCCGGTGGTGGTGCGGCGGCAGCGGGATGCCCCATTAGTTAAAGTGGTGCTTCAGGTTAAGAACAGTTTCAGGTTAAGAACGGACCTCCGGAACGAATGAAGTACTTAACCCGAGGTACCACTTTACAAACAAGGGATGTCTGCACCAGGCACTATATAACGGTTTGCCCTTTTAGCTACAGATGCCTGCTCATTCTCAGGAGGCAAGTATTACGAGAGATATTTCAGAACAAA